>JASPKZ010007849.1:82500-317500 GCA_030220185.1 Diploptera punctata
GTATTATTTGAATCAGGGGATCATTTGTGTTGTTCATAATTAATGCATTCCGAAGTGTTTTCCTTGGTGTGGAATTGTATGCTTTTTCGAGGTGAATCAACACTAGTCCAATATCTTCTCTTTCTATTACTTTCCTCCAAAATTTGTCGCAATGTAAATATATGATCTGTAAAAGTTCCTCCTGTTTTAATTCCACGTAGTTCCTCATAAGATTCGAACGCCTCATCAGTTTCCTTTTAACTACTTTCCCCTAAATTTTTCATAATTGAATTCGAAACACATATTCCTCGGTAATTGTGTTTTTTCCCAATCCCCTTATTTTATGAAAGGAATGATTTCTCCTGCCTTCATGTCTTCAAGTATTTCATCTCCAGATACTATTTTATTTAAAGTTATTTTATTAATTTTGTAATATCGTGACCACCATATTAATTAATTCTAATTAATACCTCCCGGTCCATGTGATTTTCCATTGCTTCCACATATAAGCGCCTCTTCCATTTCATCTTCGAGATATTTGTATCTGAACTCCTAAAAATTCATTCCATGATTCTTCTTATTCTACAAATTCCTCTCTACCTTCTAGAAATAGTTGCTGAGAATATGCTTCCTATTCTCCTATTTTTAGACTTAGTTTATTTCCTAAGTCCTTATAATATTGACCATGCTTCTTTATATTTTCTAAACCCAAGTTGACTTTTTATGTTGGCACAAGTTCTCTCCCATGCATCATTTTTCTCCTTTCTTATCCACTTCATTGCTGTATTCTTCTTTTCATTATATACCTGCCTTGTTTCAGTGGTTTCAACAATAATCCATGTATTGAATGCATTTATTTTTTTCTTGTATCGCTTGTCGTTTTTCCTGCAACCATCACTCTGTTCTTTGTTTTTGGTTTCTACTTTCTTTGATTCCTAATACTTATTTACATTCGATTTTATATATCCATAAATTTCTTTAGCAAATGCAAACAGTCGTCTGATAAATGCTCCATTCTAGTTATGTATAGTCGTATTATACTGTTATAATGAAAACTATTAATATTGATCTCTTCATCATAGTTTTCTATTTCCTATTGTTGGGAAGTATTTCTGTTCTATTCAATTTTCCATAGCCACAAGATTACCAAACTTGGCTACTATGCCTGATATTGAAGGGTCTATGGACCTGGATGACGATAGTGAGGACTTCGGATCTTTCGCATTGTGGGAGGAAGCCGCACAATTTTACGAAACATATTTTGCAAAAAAGAAAAGTGAGGAAAATCCAAGATATCAAAGGTATGTTCACGAAATTCGTAGAGTATTTTGGTCATAACAAATTATCTGGTTACCTTTCCAAACTGCGAAAGGTCTGATGCAGTGTGTGATATCACAACACCCTACATGATAAAGCTAGATAAAATATACGGTCAAATTCCAGAGAGTGTAAGCTTTTTTTCAATCATGCTCAAGGAATTGAAGGCTATTGCGCTTGATCTTTCAATCTCAGAGCTTTCTTCCTGAACATGATGCAAGTTCTGAAACTGATTCTGAAAAAGAAAGTCCAAAAGCTACTTTAGGTAGCTCTGTTACCTCATGTAACCTTAATATACCAAATCCAACATTTTTCTGATAACAGAACCTGAAACTAAATAATAAAAAAAATTCCAACAAACGGAGAAACAAAAGTGAAAGCAAAGGTAAAAAAGTAACAAATACAATTGACGTTACTCTAAAAAAGAAAAAATCTCAAACTGTACCTATACAGGCTGTTGTGAGGTCTCCCACTGTAGTATCGGAGGTTGAGACTTTTAATAATTTTCAGCACTAGCTGACACTGACATGACGGCATCAACCTCCGGAACTTCCTCTCAAGTGGTTCCACCTGTTATTGCTGGTCCTTCGACTGATATAACAAGTACTACACCTACTCAAATTATTGACTCTGTGAGACAGAGACCCCCACCAATCACTGTCACTGGTCATGGGGAACTCTTCCGCATGAACAAAGAGATCAAAGCACTTATTAGTGGACCACTCAAAGTCGCCAATATAAGAGAATGTTTGCATTATTACGCAACTACAATGGAGGACGTTTTGATCGTAAGACAGTATTTTAATTCCATATACTGGGAATATTATACTCACCGAACAAGAAGGAACTTCTATTGAAGGTAGTACTTAAACGAATACCTACAGATACTCTCATTGTTGAAATTGAAGAGGAAATCAAGTCCTTAGGATTTCCTCTAAAAGGTATCAAGCAAATTATTGCCAAAAAAGAAAATTTAGACAAACCATTACCAATATTTATTTTTGAACTTGAGCGGACAGCAGAGGCTCTCAAAATTTTCGATCTGAAGCGGCTCGTTTATTGTGTTGTATCAATCGAACCATACAGACCAAATTCTGGCCTTAAACAATGTTTTAGGTGCCAATCCTTCAATCATACCTTTCCTGCATGCTGCCGGACGCCACGTTGCGTAATCTGTGCCGAGGTCCATGGACATAAGGACTGTCCTATTAAGGCCTCTGCGCAGAGAAACCCAAATTTGCTAAAGTGTGCAAATTGCGGGGCGAACGGACACCCAGCAACCTATCGTGGCTGCCCTGTATTCCAGGTGGCGCTGGAGAATTATAGCAGGGCAACCAAACCCAAACCAATTACAACCCAACCAAGAACTTTCGCTTCGGTGATTGCCCAACCTAATGTATGCTTTTCCCAAACCTTACAAAATGGCATATCTTCCCAAAACAAAACGGTGAACAGCAATGTTCAAGGCCAGGGCCAGCAATTGCCAGTATTACAACTATGGCAGCATGCTGAGGAATACCTCCAGGGTCTTCAGCCAATATTGGCTGAATTACCCACTCCTATGGAGAGATTCCTCTTCATGCATAAAATCTTTAACCTGTTTAATATAGGTTAAGGTTAATGAGAACCACTAAATAAATTGTGCGAGGTATTCGATGGAATATGATAGCAGGTTGCACCAATTTAGGGCGACTTGATGTCACTATACTATGTGGATATATCCACAATTTATCATCCAGGTGTATAGATCCTAAGAGAAACCATCTTATTAACATTAGGCTAGGATTAACGAACCACAATCCTATATCGATAGCCACAAAGGAATTAACTGCCAAGATATACCAGTAGGTACCAGTACGCAGAGCCTTGGACGGTGCCTAGTCACCGTCTCTAATCAGTCAGTCAAGATTTTCATTTTTAGTAGGTAGTGGTTTGATACCCTAGCATCAATAAATTGCTTTGAGAGTGCTTTACTGTTTAATTATAATATAGTCGTTTATGTCTCTAAGATCTCGAGAATTTTCCTGTCATATATATTGCTGTATATCCAAGTGTTTCATAAAGGAATTAATAATCTTTAGATAGAACTGTTCACGTATATTAACCCATTGAAGACACGTTTAAAGCGCCTGGTACGTTCACTGGAAACCCATTTAAATCACCCCAGCGCTGCACTGGGTTTTAAATCAGACCATGCGTTCTGCGTCCCAGAACTTATGAATTTCAGATAGTTTGTTCACCCCTGTTTTTTCTTGTAGTATTTTGTACTTTTAAGAATTGCAAAGGAATGTGGCCTGCTTACAACCCTCTTTTGTGTAATTTAACCGTTATTTATTGTTAGTTTGAAGGCTGTGAAAGTTGACAAACCTTTCAAAAACCGTCCTTTACTAACATTTCTTGGTCATTAAATTTGAAGTAAACATGAATCATATGTTCTAACAGGAACTGTAAAAATAACAACAATATACAATACAGTATATTATAAAAATAAATTAAATTAAATATATAAAAGCATAGACCTATACATTATCAAATCATAAAAAGTTCTTCTCAAATTATCGATAATGTAAAAAAGCAATTTTTCTGTATTGTATTCTAGAATACATTTAGCCTTTGCGAATTTTTCTTCTTGTTATCTGCCTTTATTCTTCCATTGCTTCTTACTGGTGACAGTGATGTCGGCATTTTTGTGTTTGGGTGATGATAATAATAAACATATTTCCTATCTTTCCACTTCAATGCAGGAAGTCTACGACTAGATAATGTTACCTCTCCTTTTTTTTTTAATTTGATGTTCACTAAATCCATAGGTATGTTTCTTCTGTTAGATTTTACTGTCCCTAATATGTCTCTCGTCTATTGAGCTCTAAAAATAAATTAGGAGAACACAAGTTGTCTAATTGTAATGTGTAACCTTTGTCTACGAACAGATTTGCTAATTCTAGGACTACACTCTAATTTACAGTAAAATCTGAATTTTCTGGTGCATCTCGTTCAGTGTTTATTTGGATCATATCCCGAAGAGGTCTCGCACAATTTCTAATATTTTATTCCAAATCGTGCCGTTTTATTCCGATTAGAGATTTTGAACTGGTCGTAAGCCAATATACTTCGTAATTTCGTAAGAGATTTTTCAAGTGAAATGTCTTCACTTTGAAAATACAAGGACAGAAATGTTGTATTCAAATACTCTACAGCAGGTCTAATTTTGTAAATTCTGTCATCTCTAATTACGGATTCATTGTCTTTGAAGTGAAGAAACATCGAAATTAGGAATAAACTTTTGAAAGGCACAGTTTTGCTGTAAATGGGCATTTATAAAATTGGTCTATTGTTCCAGAACCGTTTTATGTTAGGTTTTATATCTTCACTTATAGTGTAAAATAGGCCTTCACTTCATCAAGGTGTTTCTAAAAAAGTTATATTACCAGCCATGATATTCGAAAAAAAAAACATTGAAACTACATATATATATTACCGTAATAAGTATCTAAAAAGTAAATTATTCTATAAATTATTTCTATAATATACTCTACAATATACTAGTCCTACATATATGCTTTATATAAACCTGCAAAAAATTTTACAGACGGCGAACAGAAAACTTTAATCACTAAAGAGAGTGTCATCTTCTTATAGTGGTGGGATTTAACACAACGAGTGTAGGTCGTTGTTGGGCTGTTTGGCCTTTCTACCTGCTCACGAGGGAGACTCGTTAAAAGTCTCCAATGGGTTAATAAGCGGTCGTCCATTATCATTGTACTGTTTTCTTCCTGTTTTACCACATCCAGATGAATCTTAATTCCTACTCTTCCATTGCAGTCCCACATCATAACTATGTCCTTTTTTCTCCGGACTACTTATATGATATATTGAATTTCTATCCAAAAAAATATTTTTCTTCTGATTATTTGTTCCATTTGTTCGTGCATATACTCCTATTATCACAATCTCTCCAGAAAACAAGACCATTTCGATTATAAATAATTCTCTCATTTTTGGAACTCCAATTTTTTATATTATTTTTTCCATTTCTTCTTGAAATAATGGCTCATCGTAACGAGTGAGCTCGCGTATGTGGCGCACCAGCAATCGGCCGGATTCACCTCAATTCGGATATTTCCATTCATGAACGAAGTTAGCAAAATGTTTAATAGACTTGTTGAATTGATTTGCAAATACAATCATTTGAGTTTATTAAAAAACGTGATTTTGTAGATGGAAATTATTATAATCGTATTTTTATAAATAATTCTAAAAGAATTTAAAGACCAAAAATGACATCGGTAAAGAGAAAATATCTTTATGGGGATATTTTGATACAAAACAGTGACGGTCCAAAGTTTTCTGTTTGTTTCTTAACAAATATTGTAATGTCTAGATTTGTCTGTCGCCGTGGCGTTGTCGGTACAGTAAATATCTTCTACTCCGGCGACCCGGGGTCGATTCCGCGCGGGGTAGAGGATTTTTAATCTCCACCTTGGGTCTAGGTCTTGTCCTTGTGTCTATGTGTGAGAATAACAGAAAGTTAACAAAAAGGGAAAACAGTGAAACGAAGGGAGAGAGAGAGAGAGAGAGAGAGGAGAGAGAGAGAGAGAGAGAGAGAGAGAGAGAGAGAGAGAAATACATTTAAAAAAGTGACGGTGAAGGAAGAAAAAAATAAAAACAGAAATGTATGTACGGAACAAAACTAACTTCTTTTTTTTCTTTTGTTTAAAATTACATAATGCAATTGATAGATATATTTATTAATTGCATGTTACGGATTGGTACGTGCCTATGTCGAATTCGTCGAAAACATCATATCAACTAGCTGTATAATATGCAAAAAAATGATTCAAGAATATTTTCTTAACGTCGTTCGTGTAAATTTTATATATTATTTTACACAATACACAGTTTTTGAAAAAAAACGTCTGACTCACCCTGCAGAGAAATTAGTAATAATTTACCATAATTTGCCCTTAGTGCAGTACGAGTACTAATTTCTTTGTTGTAAAATGAAAATATGATGATTGTATTGGTTATGTGCATTGTATAAAGTTCCTATATTTTACATTTCGTATTTTTTAAATCCGGTATCCGACTGGATATTAAATATAGACCGGATACGCCGGATATCGGATTACCGTTTTATCCCTACTAAAGATCTACCCACACATTGCATTGAGTACCAATAAGAAACTGGAGCTATAAGTAATTACCAATAAAATTAATATTAATTTGGTCACGAGTAGAAGTGCAATATATAATCAAAATTAACAACATTGTGGGAGAGGATATTACTATGGGGTAAATTCTCAGGGTGGTGGTTAGTTGAGGAATTTGGGTATTTGGTGCACCAGACTAATTCAGGGTAGGTTCGATTGTCGGAGAGCAGTGAGTTCTTTCTTCTCGGATTAACAAATAACTTACATGGGCAGATTTCTTTCATCAATCATTTTATTTAGTGAAAACAATATATTTTTCATGAATGTACTATGATGATGATGATGAATATATTTTATTCACTCCCCGATACTACTAACTGTTTTAGGTGATATCTAGGAGACGCTGTAACATTACAATACGTCGTAGTCGGAATGATAATTTATCGTTTCCCGAAGTATATTAAACTTATTCGTTTTAGTATTACGCTTGCGGTTTATAAATCACGTAGCTGATAAATTACGATGAAGCGATATAATATAATATATAATAAATTCTCGACTTGAAACTTTTAGAAGTACCCGGAATTTTTCTAAGTCATATTATTTTCCCGACTAGGAACATTCTATAAATATTATAACTGCCGAACTCAGGCCTCACATGCCGATGAGTTTTCAAATGACTTTCCTTTCCCACTGCGGGAAATCTTATGATATTTTGATACCCATTTTACTCATAAGGTAAATTATGGATCTTATTTGCACATTTCCAATGTCTTACACACATCACCTTAAATTTTTCTTACAAATATTTTGATTTGTTAATACACACATGGATATGGAAAAAGGGCGTATATTAACAACATTTCAGCTCGTGACGTCACTAAGTGTAGGCGGTACTCTTTGCCGATATTTACTCACAATGTTGTCAAATTTGTTCTCAGTTTAGGCTTTCGGGGTTTTCCTAATAGAACGTATTTCTCCTGTGAGTACATATTAGTGCCTAACAGTCTATAAAAAACAGTTAGCGTATCTCTTCAGAACGAATTTTGAAGATGTTGGGCATTTCCCGATCATAGAATCTGTGTGACGTTATTTTTCATTCCACTAAGGGATCAGGTATTGTGTTTCTGCCAGACAATAACTTTCTCCAGCCTTTCTGGGCTGTGTCTCTACAGGAATGTCCTGACAACAAAATAAAGGGTTTGTTATTCGAGATAGAGTTTGCTTGGTCATTACTGGCGATATATTTGTATGGAATCATCTCACTTTATTAAGAGATACAGTATCATTATCACATAATTGATATCCATAGATTTCACTTGCAATTTATTAATTTGTTGAATACATTAAGTAATAATCCATGGGCTTCGTTCCGACCTTTCGATGTTATTTTATATCAAAATTTATTTTTAAACAATATGATTTTAAAAGGAAAAAAAGAAAGGAAGGATGATTATTTATCAATACATAATACAGGGTCAGAGGAGAAAGGTTCTGGGTACAATGTGAATTAAAAATTACCAACTTCATCTCAAATGCTATTAATCCTTAGCCGTTTTGCAAGGTCGCATGGTTTTGAAATTATTCTTATTATATAATTATACTTATAAATGTGCTTAGGATGGTATTCGGCCGGCATCCTTGTCGTTCATAGACCTCTGAATATAGTGTAGGACGTACTCTCATCTAATTATGACCTTATCCTCAGTTGGACAAGATTTCAGCGATACTAATTTATGTTATAAGTATAGGTATGTTGGGGCAACACGGGTGTAATAGGTGAACATAGGACAATATAGAGCGAGGTTATTTATGAATCTCGCAAGGCACGAACACAATATACAGTTAGAAATTCGTATTCATAACCCAGCAGTTATATATTGTAGGGCCTATATACTTGGTATACACAAAAGGACCCAACAAGGAGACGGCATAGATAGATATCAGATAGATACTGTACTATCGAAGACTCGACATGCGCTTCTAAGCCCAAATAAATGAAAGGTTGTTACTATGTTTTTAGTTGAATAATTAAAAAGAAAATGATTATAAATTTATGTCGTAATTAATTTTATATATATCGTGCTGAGTTAACAGCCGGCGGTTAGTCCGAGGAAATCTACGTATCCCTGTATTCTTCTTGTCATAAATGAGCGCAAAGTACAAAAATGTTTATTGAGAGTAATCGTTAAAAGAATATCTGCCGTGAAAGGCTACGTTTGCCCGGGAATTTAGTCAGACCGATCTTCTTGGTATGAATGAGCTGAAAGATAAAAATGGTTATTATGATTTATCTGTAAGAGATAGACATTTGCTGTCCGGCACTTTTTTTGAAGATTTTTTAAGATATTCAATTCTGTGTACATTCATTTAGTGTCAATGTTATGGCTTAGGCAGCGTAAACCATTTAAGCGTCCAAAATTGTCCGAAACTCGTTTTTCACTACAAAGTGTGATTTTTAAGGGTGAAGGTGTTGAATATTACAACTCTCTTGTAGCCTAAACCCTTCCCGGGAAAGTCATCAACATGAATGGTGTAGTAATGCTTAAAGGACAAACAGACAGACAGACATACTATCGTTTCTATATAAATAGACTAACTACAGTTTGAAAATAACAATAAATCCGTTTGTGACAGTGAACTATTTAAAAATAAAATGTTTATCAGGAGCAAGCAAAGCTATGGAATTTGATATTTGCTCGGCAAGTGACCGTGTGCACATCAGCGTGTAACCATATTGTGACATATTTAATTTCACATCAACACTTTGCACACTTCAGAAGACACCAGTCTTACCAAAACATATATGCTAAATCTTAAACATTTTATTCCTACTGATTTTGTAGGATTCTTTATTTTACGATGCAGAATGTAACGTGTTGCAGTAGCTTAATTAATAGAATGTATGAATAGTCTTCAATGTGGACATTCCTACAACGTGCGGCTGAATTTCAAGCTACTCGTTGAATACTAACAAGACCACAAACATAGGCGACGTGCGACCAGCACAATAATTTAATTTCGGTGGAATTTGACGGTGAAATGTTGGTATGAACTGCTGAGAGTGGACAGTTATCACTAGTGCGTACGCTATATAGAGGCCAAGAGCTAATTACACAGGAGTGCTTGCTCGCTGGTATTCGTGTACATGCAACAAAGAATAGCAATAACACAACATACCGTCTAAATCTATTACATTAAACAAAAATGGAACTATAATGTTATTCTTTATTTATTTCACGTGTTTCAAACCTAAATTGTAGAATAAACAAGGAGTACAATAAAGATTCCCTATTTCCTTACTTTTAGACAGTTTTGCAAAATGCATGTAGCCTCCATCCTGACTGAATAAATCGCAGCAATGTGAAACAATTAGACAAGCGAGTTGGATCACACGGTTGTATTTGTAACACTTAATCTCGAATCACCGAATTCAAATCCCAAGACAAGTTACGTTAACATTTTTTGCTAACCTTCCCCTCAAGGTTAATGTTTGGTCAAAATATTAAAATGTGTACCTGAATTATCAGTCAACCTCTACATATTAAAATTCATTAATATAGTGAAGGCCTTTCAGAAATTCTTGTTCCATCTTCAGCAGCTGGGTAGGTACTGACGAATTTTATATTAACATACTATAGAGAGGGTTGAGGTGGTTAGGCGTGTGCTCGTTTAACAGGTTTTGCTTCGTTAATTCTTTCAGTATTTATATTTCTTACAGGATGTTTATTTTGAATGAATGAACAGCGCATACCAAGAAATATATATATATATATATATATGTATATAAACAAAAAGAGAAGAATGTTGGGAAGACCATTGAAGAGATGAAAGAACCAATTCGACCTATAATGAGATCAGAATAGACCATTGGGCTTAATACTTGTTGTTGATGATAATGACGATGTTTATTTTCAGGTTTTCACACGCTCTGTATACTATTTAGAGAGTGTTGTCAATAGTATTAAACTATCGTCATCATCATCAACAATCACGGATTAAGCCCATGTGGCTTTTTCCGGTCTCGTAGATTCTCATTCAAAAGTTGGATCCATCTCTTCTTCGGTCTACCAACATTCCTGCGTCCTTTTGGTTTGTATTTAAGTATAATTTTGGGAATGCGATCATCTTCCATTCTTTGAACATGTTCTTTCCACTTTTTCTAGATGATTTTATTCTATCTAAGAGTTTAGAGATATTTAGCTCAATTCTAATATCTTCACTTCTTCTCTTATCTAGAAGTTTGCAACCAGCCACACTTCTCACAAATCTCATTTCAGCTGCTTCTATGATTTTCTCTTCTTTTTTAGTTAAAACCCAAAATTCACTACCATACAATAGTAACGAGACTGCCACTACTTTATACAATTTTAGTTTTGTTCCTTTTCTTGTGCATTTAAATATCCATTTGATTGTTCAACATATATAATTAAATTTATGAAGTTTGTTAAATAGATCTTCAGTTTTAAAATAAAGAGATTTCATAACCCAGGTTTTTAAAATGGTTCATATGTTCGATGGGTTTCCCCTCCAGAATTATTTTAGCTCTTATGGTATCTGATCCCACAAAAGCTAGGATTTTCGCTTTACGTATGGATATTTTGAAATTATTTATCTGTATAATGTTATATAACTGAAAGATCGATTTCTGTAGACCAACTTCTGAACTAGATATTAGAACCTGGTCGTCTGCAAAAAGTAAGGTATCTAACATCTTCTTTCTTATTTTGAAATGTGAGTCCAAATTTATTTGCCAATTATATATGATATCGTCAATATAAATATTAAAAAGGGAGGATAAAAGTGGACATCCCTGTCTTACACCTCTGTTTATTGTTGCTGTTATATTGTTTTTATTTTTGCCTCCAGTTTCGAATGTTATTTTATTTTCTACATATAGACTTTTTATTGCAGTTATTAGGTGCTGAGGTACTCCTTTCTCTTTTATTACATTCCACAGTTTATTTCTGTTAACTTTGTATTAAACTAATAGTCTGCATTTATGACGTGTTTTGCGTAACTTCATTTTCCATTGTTAATTTTAAAGTCTCTGAAATGTTCAATGTATTTTATATAAACAAATTCTGGTGGTTGTGCCTACATAATATTTTTCGCACTTATTACATTTCATTTTTTAATTAATTTCTTAGTTTCAATTTCTCGTAATTCTTGCTTCGGTCATTTTTAGTTTTTGACTCATTTTAATTTTGTAACCATGTATGTCCTCAATGTTATTTTATATTTTACCTAAAGATCTAACATGCATTTGTAAAATAGGCCTCCAAATCTTAGATATTTAATAATGTAATAAATGTAGCATTGGTTAATTCTTACTTTACTTAATTTTATATATTTTTATATTTAAGGGTTTCACATTATTCGTATCCCTCCGCGCTCAACTTCCACCGTGAGTAATTTTTGTTGTTGTATAGAAGCCTTTGTCTGCATGCATATATTAGCATGCGTGAGCCACAAGCCCTCAGATGTAGCTACGACTCCGTGAAGATAACACGTCCGGCCATCTCCGCTAAAATGCGTAAATTTAATAATTAGTAAGTTTAGCAGTGAATTTATTATGAAAGTGCAGCGAAATAATATGTTGCGTTCGTGTATTAATAAATCATTTAATTTAATCGACTAGAGCATTTGTTATAATTCCTAGTCACAAATCATACAGTCCACTTTAGCTCGAGACCTTATGAAAGGAGTTTGTGAACTCAAACTCTCCAATACGAAACATTTTGCTCCTCCGACTGGATCTATACCAGCTTTCAAGAACAAAAGCGCGATTCGTATGTTATTTCCCTTACAATAAAATTATTGTACAACATGTACGAACCACATCGTAATGGCACGGACATGTGAACACGTGTTTATGAACATTACTACATAGTAAAAGTTGTTTGTAAAAAGAGCACTTCATCACAAATAAGAAGAAGATATTTCATCACAAATAAGGAGTTTGTGATAATTCTACAAGCAACTTGAAGATCCAAGCACGAGGCAGATTCCCGCCATTGATGCTTCTTATGTTCCTCGGCAGCTATCTTAGATAAATACAAGTGACTTTCCCTATCTTACAAATTGTTTACCTAGTGTAATTTAATTTTATATTTGTTTAATTTTTATTGTAATTCTCAATGGCTGAACAATTCAGTGAGGAAAAATATATTAAATTAGGAGGAATTCCTAAGAGAAAGCTTCCGTTAGTAGAAAAGCTTTTAAATTCTTACGATTCAAACACAACTAGCATCAAGTTGGTTTAAGTTAAATATGATAGTTTGCAAGATATATTAAATAATTACGATGAAGTACATACATGACTTGAAATTAACTCAGACAATCCAGATATCCATTATGAGGATAGGGAGGAATTTCTTGAGAAATATGATAATATTAAATCTAAACTACTAGAAATATTGGATGCTAATGATACAAACAAAGTTTCCATAAATTCAGAAATAAAATCCAGTAATTCAGGAAGATCTGCTCCCACTTTAAAGCTACCCACAATAACCATTCCAAAGTTTAATGGTAATATTAGTAATTGGACGTATTTGAAAGATTGTCCTAAATAATGCAGATCTTACAGAAATACATAAATGATATTACTTGAAGGAATCACTCGAAGAAGAAGCCCAAGATTTAATAGGTTCCTTAACATTTCAAATGAAGCCTTTGTCACAGCTTGGAATTTAATATGTGATAGATATGTCCACCCAAGAGTTATTTTATCACACCACTTAAAAGGGATGTTGAATCTTCCTTTTGTTAAATCTGGTACCTCAAAGGAATACAGATCTCTTGTTAATTAATTTAATTTGAGTGTAAGAGCTGTTAAAAGTCTTCTAAAATCCGGTGAAGATGCCTTTGAATCTCTCATCACTGAAATAATGTTACATAAATTAAAGCATCACGATAGGAAGGACTGGGACACACGTTTAGGAAAAGATAATCCTAACCTTTCAAATTTAATCAGGTATATTGAAAGTAAAGCTCAAGCTTTAGAAATACATGCCTATAAGGAAAACAGTTTTACCCCTAAGTCGAAAATAAATAATCAGAGAGATAGTAAATAATTTTCAACTTCAATTGAGATATGTCTGTATTGTACTATGCCTACTCATGGTATATTAAATTGCTATAAATTCAAACGTTTAAATATTAAAGAAAAAAGAGATTGTTTCACATCTAAGAATTTATGTTTTGGTTGTGCTAAAATAAATGCTCACAAACCAAATAATTGTAAACAAAGATGTGAAATATGTAATGGTTTCCATCATGTCATTTTACATATAGATAGGGATGCCAATTCTGATTCTAATGATAAGAATAAAAACTTAAACTCATTAAAATCAAGAAATGCCTCGTTTATTAAGTCAATTTTGTCTATTGCATTAGTTGGGATTATAGGTGCCTCTGTAAATCAATAACTGCCACAGCCATTCTTCATACAGGTTCACATGATTCATTCATCATCATCATCATCATAGTACATTCACGAATTTAGGCCATTTGTTGACCTGTTTCGGCCTCAAGAGAAACACCATCCAGAAGTCTTTTGAGTGGACGTCCTGGTCTTCTTCTTCCTGCGGGTTGATATCTTAACATTAGTTTGGGTATTCTGTGATCTTCCATTCGATGAACATGTTGTATCCATCTTGACTTATAATCAGAAATTTTGTTTTCTAAAGATTCCATGTGTAATTCTTCTAAGATGTCTTCATTTTTTTTGTGATCTAGTAGTGTGTATCCTGCAGTCCTCCGAAGATATCTCATTTCAGCAGATCTAAGTCTCTGTATATCCTTCTGTTTCAACGTCCATACTTCGCTACCATACAAAAGAGTTGGAAGAGCCAGTGTTTTATACACTTTCAGTCTTGAATGCTTTTGGACTAACTGTGGCTTGAAGATAGAATTTATTAACCCTAAAATTCTTAAAAATTTAGATATTTTTGCATTTACATCCTTTTCTTCTTCATATGAGATATTGCATCCTAGATATGTAAAATTATTCACCTGCTCCAAAATTTTATTGTCCAGTACAATTCATTCATAACTGCTAATTTAGCTAATAAATTAAAACTTGCCCATTAACAGAACAAATGTTTAGTTGTCAGGTTTAAATAATACAAATGCTGCTAATGTTATTAAATCTTGCAATCTGCAAATACACTGTCAAGATAATTCAAAATTGTATGTTAATTGTGCCATTCTAGATACCATTACAGGTTCATTACAACAGTCAAGTATTGATGTTATTTCATGGGATATTCCTAAGAATTTAGAGCTCGCTGACCCTCATTTCTTCAAGCCAGGTAACGTTGACCTATTATTAGGTTCTATAGTCGTTTTCAATAGCACAACAGGTAGCCCTATGTTTAGGAAGGGAAATCTTACCATTTTGCCAACTATGTTCGGAGCAGTTTTTGGAGGCCAAATACCCGCCCATTGTGTTAAACGACCATACCATCCTGTATGTTATTTTACTAAGACAGATGTCATTGATAGAAACATTAGTAAGTTTTGTGAATTTGACGAGATCAATGTAATTCCACAAACTAAGGAGGATAAGGTTTGCGAATCCCATTTTGACGAGAAAACCACTCGTTCTGAAGAAGATAGATTTATGGTTCGCCCTCATATTAGGTTGCAAGTAAATATTAGCAAAAATTATGATAAATCAGTTAAGCAACATGATTCCTTTAGAGAATAGATTTAATTCTAAACCTAAACGTCACTTTGACTACTCAGATTTTATGGATGATTAAATTAGTCTAGGACATATGGAGCCCATTGCCAATACGTTTGAAGATGGAGAAGTTTATATTCCCCATTATGCTGTTTTAAACCTACTTCTAATACAACTAAAACCAGAGTTGTTTTTTATGGTAGCGCCCAATCCTCTAATAACTTTTCATTTAATTATATTTTGTGCGTTGGACCTAATGTACAAGATGATTTTTTACAATCATGCTTCGATTTAGAAAGTATGAAATTGTGCTCACAGCTGACATTGATAAAATGTATCAGCAAGTTGAAATTCATCCTGATGACAGGAAATTACATACGATTGTGGGGCGGAAGTCTACTGAGGATCTTCTACAGTCATACCAACTTACCACGGTAACGTATGGTACCCCATTTGCTAGTTTCTTAGCAACAGGCTGCCTAGTACAACTTGCTAATGAAAATAAGGATAATTTGACCATTGCATCTCAAGCCTTTTTAGATAGTTTTTATGTTGACGACTTTATAAGAGGTTGTTCTACAATTAAAGAAGCTAAACTACTTTATGAAGAGTTAGTTAATTTATTGTCCCTCGGTTGCTTTCACATTAGAAAGTGGTCGTCCAGTTCTCCTGAAGTTATTCAAATTATTGAAACTTCACTTCGCATGGATCAATTCAATGAACATTCCTTTGGTAAGAACACAGTTCAAGCATTAGGAATGTCTTGGAACTCCTCACAGGATACATTCATTTTCCGTATTCATTTATGCCAATAAATTAGCGAAACTTACTATCTGCTATTTCAAGCATGTTTGACCCCTTAGGACTTTTAGCTCCTACTGTTATTAAATGCAAAATATTGTTACAAAAACTATGGTTACTCAAATTATCGTGGGATGATATTCTACCTATGTACATTAAAAAAAATGGTTATGCATATCTAATGATTTATCTTCTTTAAAGGATTTAAAGATTGATAGAAAGCTGTTTCTTTCTCCCTTTGTAACAAGACTTGAAATTCATGGTGTTTGCGATGTTAGCACATCTGCCTACGGTGCATGCATATACGTTAAATCAGTTTGTAATAATGAACAGACCACGTTTCACTAATTACTTCCAAGTGTAGGGTTACGCTTATTAAACATCAATCTCTGCCACGTCTTGAGTTATGTGGAGACACTTAAATATCTTAAACTAAACAGTATTGATGCTATATATCATTGGAGTGGTTCAACAATAGTCCTCCACTGGTCAAACATCAATTGCTACAAATGTTTTTATATTATCTCCCGCAACCACGATAAGGTTACATTCGTGCAATATATATATATATATATATATATATATATATATATATATAGGCATATATGTACAATCTGGTAGCCGCATGTAGTGACTGCAAAAATAAAATTATGACCTATTCAGAATGTTACAAATCAGTGGTTTTATTTTACAGTGGTAAAATTAAACTAATATAACCGAGGTGAAAAACAAGTGATTGGTTTTAAATAAAAATGTGATTGGTCATTGGCTCCCTTTTGGGGCACGAGTTAAATAGCCTTTGTTAATTCGTATTTTCTTTTTTCGGTTGCTTAGTTAGTTGTTAATTGTTTGATGTATGTATCCAATTTTGTGTGTCAGAGTTTTTTTATGTATTTTGTTATATGTTGTTTAATTTAACAATTTTTTCTCTATATTTATAAGTCTCATAAAGGAGCTTAATTTTCGTTCAAAGGATCTCTAAATCATTCACCAACAACACAATGCAATTCATTAAAGATCTAGACACGCTTTTCAACGAAAATTAAGCACCTTTATCAGCCTTATAAATATAATGATGAAGTTATCATTAAATAAAACGAATTATAATAAAAACATAAAACCCCTTGCACACAAAATTGGATACAGCCATCAAACAAATAACAAATTACTGAGCTAGTGAAAAAAAAAATAATTCGCATTTTCAAAGGTAAATAAATGTGGAAGCAATTAATGAAATACAACCAATCCAATAACCACATGAACAGGCAATAAGGCAATCAAACTAGCCTAGATAATTAGGAAAGAGAACAAAAACATCAAATAGGTCATTAAATAAACACATTAAATACCATTTGGAACATAGATAGTGTAATAACCAAAAATAAACATCCTGGAAGAAATGTAAATACTGAATTCTAAATACAGGGTGGACCGCTCGAATGGACCTAATTTCAATTGCTTGTTACTGACAAACGGTTGAAGATAGAAACTTAAAACAACGTTCATATTACAGAAAAACTCACCAAGTTTTGATATCCAGATCACCACATCTCTATATGAGCCCCAGCAGTCACTGTGACGATATCAAAGCGATGAACAATTTCTTGCCAAGTACGTTGGAGTATGTCTTCTGGAATGTTCTCAATAGCCTCTATGATGCGCTCACGAAGATCACGAAGGTCTTTGACTGGGGTGGTGTAAACTTTATCTTTGACATAGCCGCAGAGAAAGAAATCCAGTGGTGTTAAATCGGGAGATCTCGGGGGCCACGCGATTGGTCCTCCCCTACCAATCCAAACAGAAAAGGGAAAATGTTGTCCAAAGTCGTACGAACTTCATTGGACCAGTGGGGAGGGAGCACCATCTTGCTGGAAAACGATGTTAGGCTGCAGTTGTTCAATTTGTGGAAAGAAGAACTGCTCCAGCATGTCAAGATATGTGGTACCACGAACAGTTTTCTCGGCGAAGAAAAACGGTCCAATGACCTTATTATGTGACAAACTGCACCAAACATTCATCTTCGGACTATCACGAACATGCTCTTGAATAGCGTGAGGATTCTCCGATCCCCAGATCCGCATACTGATAAACTAAAACCTGCTAAAGGAGACGACGCTCAACAATCTTCATCCTCTCTACAGTATACATGTAAAAACATAGTTAGTACCTACTCAGCTGCTGAGGTTGGAAGAAGAAGTTGTGAAAGGCCTTCACTATTATAATGAATTTTAAATTGTTGAAGAGAACTGATAATTTAGGTACAGTGTTTAATAGTTAACTGTTTACATAATCAGAACAGAAGTTCAGAATGCATTTTTAAATTATTGAAATATTTCGTTGAAGTATATTTATCAGGACCCATTTAGTTGTTAAGTATCCTTCCATAAATACATTTAAAAATAATTTTATAATACGTACAAACATGATTATAGCCGTTGGGTAGCCTTCATAAAAATTGTATTCCATACTATCCAGCTTTTCACTACTTATGACTTTATGAAATGTACAACGATTGAATAATTATAAGTCGAGTTTACGAATGTTAGTTATTTTTTAAGTATTACTAATTACATTTTCCATGGTTTATTATCATGGTTTGAGTCCGTTTTTGTGAATATCACTGTAGATAATATTGTATTGTTCCATCTGAAGTACGTGAGGTATTGAAATTATGCATAGAACTGAAACAATTATAAAATTGTATAGTACATACCATAATAATCACAAAACTGTTTCCGACATAAGGATAAGACATGATACATTTATTTAATAATTACAGAATTAAACAAGTCGGGGCAGTCAAAACTATTTACAACAAATTCACATCATCAGTAATTGGTTTTCTCTCGGGGTGCATAAATAGAATATTTGGGTTTAAAGACTGAAGGCATGAGCTGATATGTAAATTCCGGAGTCGCGATAGCGAAGGAGGATTTTTCAACTGATACTTAAACCTGTTTAATCCATATATCGGAGGATACAATTCATATTTTGTAGAATTTATTACTTTAAATGTTAACATTATTTAGATAAGACATTGGGGTATTCTATTATGTTGCTCACTTGAGATTCGCCATTTAGTATGATGTCATACTGGAGGGAGCTTTGAGTGACGATTGTAATTTTACGCAAATATAAAATTAGCCCGGTCAAGTTAGCTTAAAAAATTGGGGTAGGCTTACTAAAATTCGCATAGAGCTGAAAAGTGGTACAAATATTTGGAACACCACTATGAATGAAATGTGAAAAGTCACCATCGATTCCACATCTGCAAAAATAATTATTCAAGGTCAAAGTTCGCGAATATGGGATTTTTTTCTATTTTTTATCCAAGCGGTAAGTTGTATCATAAAAATAGATCAGACGAAAGTTGTAGACAATGCAATTATCTACAACAATTGTTATCATACTTTTTTCATGAGAATCACCATTCTTCAGATATCACCATTTGAGACATTGAAAACAATAATATGCACACTTTTGAACCGCAATTTAATATCGGATGTTTAATATAATAAAAATATTGGTTGAATAACTTATATACCGGTATACAAATTATATATATTATATAATTGTGAGAATATACATAAAATAGAAACTCAATTCCTAATTAAATTGGGCCGTATAACCTTAAGCAACACCTGCCGACTATTCAATTTTTGTCCGGGTGGCGATAGTCATATACCTGTTTTTTTCTGGAAGGCATAAACGAAAGCCTTTTAGTATAGTGTTTCTTTACAGTGAATACAAGTGGCTATTGATACACGTGCTTGTTAATAATATTTCGTAAAACATATTGTGCTGTTCAAAAATATTTTTAAAAATTTCGCAATTTCAATTTGTTGGTAGTAAACCTTTGACTGAAAATGAAGCGGTTATTGTTGATCGTCGAATGAAGACTTTGATCGATTCAAATGTTGAGAAATAATGGGTTTTCTGAATATCTGAAGGACAAGAAATATGTGACAATTGATGTGCAATACTGTAAAATGTTCACTCGGAAAAGTTATATTGCTGCAGTTAAAAGACCGCATGAGTTGGAGCAAGTCAGTACATCTGAAATCAGTCCACCTCGTACTAGAGCACGCGTAAGTGAATCCATTTTTTGTTTTAAAAAAATATTGCTTATTTTGTGGAGATTAAGCGAATGAAAAGGCTGAGAAAAAAGCGTAAAATTCATAAAGTTGCTACACTTGGATTTAAAGAATTCATTCTGAAGGTAGCTCGGAATTGTTCTCATGACGTAGCAAAACATTTTACTGCACGTATTCAGTACGAATATGATTTAGTTGCTGTTGAGGCAAGATACAATAATAATTGCTATAATTCTTTCTTGAGACACACCACTGGGGTAAAATCGGTTGTTCTCTAGATGAATCTATTAAGGTTGCGATGGAGAAAAATGTGACGACTGTTAGCTTTCATTGGAAGAATTACAAAATAATTGTAAAAATCCAGCTTTAGATATTAGATCAATTAAGATTCGATTGAAGTTAAAGTATGATCATCACGACATTCTTAACCAAGCTTAGTATCAGAAAAAAGTGACAATGAAAAGGAAGAACGATTTAAATCATCAAAGCTGCAGCAGCAGTGATTCGAGAGGACATTCAATCATTAGTATTTGATAATACAAATTACTCCCCCGCTTAGTCGAATGTTTGAAAATATTAACAGCGATATTCCGGAGTCATTGACTTATTTTTGGAACAAGTATTCTTAAATATAAAGAATTTAAACTAGAACTATTAAAACTTTTATGTACTAACATCAGCCAGAGTATTATGACTGCTGTTAGCCTAGATAGTTCAAATCAAAATTGCAATTGGGTCAATTAGTGGATAATACTTTCGAACCAATTCAAACGTTACTCTCACCTGCTCCACAATAATTCCTAACACCATATTTTGGAATTGCAAAAAGGGTTGTAGTGCAAATGTGGCTGTAAAAAACTCGGATTATTTTGTTCACCAGTATGTACCAATTGTCATGGCCAGTCTTATTCCAATATTGAATCAAATGGAACAGATTCAGATTTATATGATTTCAATGGGGAAACAACTGATACATCTTTCTCAGAACAATTAACAAATATCTAGCAAGTCGAAGAAGAAATCGAAGAAGACATTACTGTCGAATTATAAATCGAAGAGGATCAGTCAGTTTAACATTACCCGGAATTAATAATAATATTTGTCACTTAAATCATTCACAATAGTATTTTTTTAATTAATAAAATATAATTTGACAAACCTTAATCACAGTAGATCGTAGAGTATACCTTCCGAAGACACCACATTTAAAAAATGCGCCCAGTACACTATCTCGTAGTTGGTGCGGAAATGTGTGCATACTCCGTATTATCTAGAATACGACTTCTTCAAATTTTCGAATCGCGATATCTCAAGAATGGTGATACTCTTACTTACTCACTGGCACTATCGAACCCGTAGGTTCATGGCCGCGCGGACATAAGCTCTCCATACATCCCTATCCTGAGCTAATGCTTTCCAATCTTTCCCTGTATAATCTACTTCCCTCAAATCATAGTTAATGTTGTTCTCCCACCTCATTCTTGGTCTACCAACTGGGCGTTTTCCCTCTGGCTTTCCTACAAGAAGTTTCCATGCACGTCTTTCATTCCCCATACGCGCAACATGTCCTGCCCATCGCAGTCTACGGGACTTAACTGTTCTTATTATATCTGGCTTCCTATAAAGACCGTGTAGTTCATTGTTATGTAGTCTTCTCCATTCACCTGTCTGTTCATCTCTCTTTGGTCCAAAAATTTTCCTAAGAACTTTATTCTCAAATACTCGTAATCTCCTTTCCTCCCTTAAAGTAAGAGTCCATGTTTCGTACCCATATAATATAACTGGTAGAATAATAGTTTTATATATTTTCAGCTTAACGTTTTTTGAAAGGAGCTGGGACATCAAAAGTCTCTGCAATGCATAATAGCATGCATTTCCAGAATTGAGCCTATGTTTAATTTCTTTGTGCATCTCATTCCTATTTGTGATTATTGTTCCTAGGTATTTGAATTCAGCCAATTCCTCAAAATTTCCCTCATTTGTCATTAGCTGTCCATTTCCATTATATAATGTATTTCTACGTGTGACCATATATTTAGTTTTACTGATATTTACTTCCAGTCCTAATTTCTTAGTGTTACTCAATAGTGTGTGCGTGTTGGCCTTTAGTAACTTCTCCTCGCTATCGGCCAGTAGTACTACATCATCAGCATAAACTAACAGCTTATTAATACCATTCAGTTGTAAGCCTTCCTCATTCTCTAAAGATTTAATGGCATGCTCTAGTACAAAATTAAATAGTAGAGGAGATAGTGCATCTCCTTGCTTCAACCCATTCTGGATTTCAAAAGTGTCTGAAAACTGTTTGCCTACACGCACCCTACTCGTTGAGCCATTTAGACACATTCGTATAAGTCTAACTAACTTTTTAGGAATTCCGAACTCCAGCAGGATACTATATAACTTCTCCCTCTTAATTGAATCATATGCTTTTTGGAAGTCTATGTATAGTTGATGTACAGTACCATTATATTCCCATTTCGTTTCTAAAATCTGTCTTATACTAAAAATCTGATCTGTTGTAGACCTGTTTCTTCTAAATGCACATTGATGATCTCCTAGAATGTCATCAATATAGGGAGTAAGTCTGCTTACTAATATATTTGTTAGAATTTTGTACGAAGTTGAAAGCAATGAGATGCCCCTATAGTTGTTGCAATCAGTTTTATCTCCTTTCTTATAAATTGGTATGATAATTGACTCCTTCCATTCATCTGGAAGAGCTTCTTTTTCCCAAATCATACTAAGCAAACAGCGTATCTTGTCCATCAATTTTTCTCCCCCTGATTTTATCAGTTCTGCTGGGATCTCATCTGAACCTGATGCTTTATACATCTTCAATTTTTCAATTGCCATTTCAACCTCTAATGCACTTGCCTCTGCGACTAGCATTTCTGCTGTCTGTAACTTATCCTCCTCAATGTCCTGTTCTGTATGTACATTTAATAGCTGATTAAAATAACTTCTCCATCTATTTAATATACTCTTGGAATCTGCAATCATATCCCCATTTTCATTCCGAATTATGTTTGTTCTAGCCTGAAACCCTTTCTTCTCTATACTACTTCCCTGATATAATTCTCTAATGTTCCTATTTTTTGCATTCATTTCAAGACCATTAATCTTCTCTCTCAAATATTCCCTCTTTTTACTCTTTAGTAACTTGGTGGTTTCCCATCTAACACTACCCAATTGCTCTAAATTTACTTCATTTGGCTCGTGTAACCATTTCATTTTTGCTAGCTTTCTTTTCTTTACAATGTCGGCACATTCCTCATCAAACCATTTCTTGTTTTGCCTCTTTTTTAAACAACCAATGCTTTCTGATGCTGACAATTTAATAGTATCTCTCATAGCCTCCCATTCTTTATTTATATCAGTTTCTTCTTCGTTTGCCACATTGTCATCTGAAGATTCCAGTATTTCAAATCTATTAGCAATTTTGATTTGGTATTCTTGCCGCATTTCATCATTTTTCAAGTTTTTTAATTCATATTTTACAGAATCATCTTTAGCGTTTGTTCCTCTCATAAGCGATAGCCGTTGTCTGATTTTCACCCTGACCAGATGATGATCTGAATTGCAGTCTGTCCCTCTAACTGATCTAACATCAATGATGCTACTGTGCCAGCGTTTATCCACTAATACATGATCTATCTGGTTCCGAGTTTCTCCATCTGGGGACGTCCAGGTGTATTTATGAATATCCTTATGTTGAAATGTTGTGCTCTTAACAATGAGATTCTTTGATGTGGCAAATGTGACTAATCTAACCCCGTTGTCGTTACTATCTTCATGAAGACTGAATTTGCCTATTGTTGGTTTGAATATATCTTCCCGCCCCACTTTTGCATTAAAATCTCCTAAGACAATTTTCATATGATATCGTGAAAGGCTATCAAATAAGCATTCTAATTCTTCATAGAACTCATCCTTGATCTTGTCATCTTTATCTTCTGTGGGGGCATGTACATTTACAATTATAAAATCATGTCGTTTACCCTTTAGAATTATGTATGATATCCTATCACTAACAAACTTAATATCTCGGATAGCGGATAGGATCCTCCTTCTGACTAAAAACCCGTTCCAAATGCAGGTCTTTCTGCACCCCCATAGTATAATGCAAAGCTTCCTGATTCCTGACTACCTTCTCCAGGCCACCTAACTTCCTTATGAAAAAAGTATAAGAGACATTTGTGTAACAATTGCATGAACTACAACTTTTTTCGGACCTATTTGTATGATAAAACTTACCGTTTGGCTGAAAAATTAAAAAAACATCCAAATTCGTGAACTTTGACGAATAACTTTTTTTTTGATGTGGTATCGATGGGGACTTTTCAAATTTCTGTATTCACGTAGACAATCACGGCCGGAGTTGCTATGATGATCTTGATAAAGATTTTCGGGCTGTAGGCCGTGGTCGTGGGGCTTGTAGTTCCCCGATGTTTCGCCAGAGACTGCGTCTGGCATCTTCAAGGGTTGTCTCAAGGGGATGCCAGGTGCAGTCTCTGGCGAAACGTCGGGGAACTACAAGCCTCACGACCACGGCCTACAGCCCGAAAAATCTTCATTAATACCTTCATTTTCACATTTAATTCATAATGGTGTTCCCAACATTCGTACCAATTTTTATCTCTATGCGAATTTTTGTAAATTGAAATGTCTATTTTGACCGGACTAAATAAGAAACAATGAAAATTTAGCTAACGTTGAAATTAACTTAGCATACATGTTCAATTTGGTAAGTGTTGAAATATAATACAGACTATATTCACAGTTGTGTGGTTAGCTAATTTATACAAGGTTTAAGTCATATAAAAAAATCATCAACTCGTATCCGACTCTAAACCGGGTCGAGGGAAGAGATGAGATGTAGCTCCATAAATTAACAGATTGTCAATAACATGGCCGACCATGCTTTACCCAACAATAAAGGAACGTATGATATTAAATGAAAATTAATTAATGAGATTAATGCCTAGAAAATTTAAATGAGTGAAATTTGTGGAAAATATTAGAAATTACAAATAGATAAATCGCATGATTCATTAGGATTAAAAAGTAATTCACTATATATTATTTAACTTTTTGTCAGGTTGCGGGAAAGTCTGGGATATACTATTAAATTTTTCTGCCACTAAAATTAATAATCGTTTGAAAACATCATTAAACGTTTGCGGATATTTTCAGAAGTATGCTCTGTAATATTTTATTTAGGGTATGTCACGACTAATTGTTTTTACATACTTTTAATGCTAACTGCAATATTTCTTCATTTCTTTCAGGCTGTGATGTAGTGATATCTTCTTATGCAAGTGGACTCTGTAAGAGGAGATAAGGTTTTCTGGAAATAAAAGAGAGACAATTTTGCGTCTATGAATAATTTGTCCTAAAGCGAACTAAATGCCCATAAAATCTGAATTTCGATTTATATAAGAAAACACCGTACTTTTGTCTCTGATTTGAAGAAGAAGTGGCAGGAGTGCAGCAGAAAGAAGGAAATGTTTCTTAAACTATTACAACATCGCTGGAAATATCTATCACATTCCCATCTCGACTTCCAAAAGAAAGTAAATTGGTCGACAACTAAAACGGTTCAAAGGTTTTACTGATAGATCACAGATCAGTGGATTCAACATTCTCCCGAAGAGTTTTCTTATGCTGATCAAAAGGTTCTTCGTTCCATTGTTAATTACGAAAATTCCAATCTCGTTAAATATGCTACAATGTTATCATTCACGCGGACTTCAAAATAGGGGACAGCTTACATCGGCCTAGAGTTAAATTTTCACAGCACCCAAGAATTTTGAGCATCCGAAGTTCTATGTTTGTTGAAGTTAATCTTACAAGAAAACAGTAAATCAAAGTTAGAAGAAAATATTTTTTGTCGACATCATTCTTACAAGAAAATACAATTACCCAACAAAGAGTGCTTTCCCAAAAATAAGCTACGTATTTTCACAGAAACGTCTGCGAAATAATATTACAAGCTCTGTTAAATCACACAGTTTCCGGATTATGCAGACACATAAATGTTATAACGAATATGGGACTGGAAAAGTGAGGAAATTGTGTTCGGTTAGTAAATGAGGATTTGATCGATCGAATCAATCAGAGTATAAATAGAGATTCACTACATATCTCGAAGCAATAGATGCAAATATATTAATTTTATCTGTAATGCCTTTGAGACTGAATACGACTGTAGAAAATTGAAGGAGAAAACTAAAATAAAAGTTGATAGAGTAGAATAAAATGTGTTTATGTACTAAATTTTCTAGGCACATCAGATTTAAAATTATCATGAGTTTGATGATTTTTTCAAATCTGAAATAAATCATACATGAACTCAATTATGGACTTATCACCAACAAAATACAGTTTTCACGACACATTTATTGAGATATCTCACAAACTACTACTCACCACAGTGGTCGGGAAAGTGCGCTATACTCTAACTCAGTGGAACTCACTAGAATTTACAAGAGAGCCAAATATAAGAAACCATTTCTGTTCGAGAGCCGCACCAAATTTCACGGTTCTCAATCTTGGTAACACGCAGCTTTTTTTTTACATTTACGGACAAAACACAATTACTGATTACTGAATTTTTGTTAATAATTAACGGCTTATTATTTTATTATTATTATTATTATTATTATTATTATTATTATTATTATTATTATTATTATTATTATTATTACGGTACTGTACCTAATTTTAAGGCAACTTACAGTTGTGTAGATTACTGCTGTGAAGTTGACGGTCTAACTCTGCTACTCTCCTGCACAATTTTGTCAATACGAGCTGGTTGATTTGCCACACATATCCGCAGCAGGTTTTACAAGTTCACATTGATGAGACGAGATCTATGTTTACCCTTGATGAACTTTATCTTACTGAAAGTCATTTCACAAACATACGTTGATCCAAAAAGACACAGAATTTTATATGCACACGACACCAAGTTTTCGAACTGTTTTTCTGGAACTGTATTCCAAAACTCTAAAATTGAATTCGTTTTTCGTTTCTCTTGAAAAATACCTTCCAGTTCTGAATCCTGCTGGAGATCAATAAGTTCATTTTTTTAGATTTCTAATCTCAGGACCAAAAATTGACAACCCAGTTACATCTGTTGTCGTTATTGACCAGGGACATTCAACTAATCGAAATGGGTTTCGAAACTTTCTAAAATCATTAAATCTCGCGCTGAAATCATGGTGTAGTACAGAGAGCAATTCTATGAAGGGTTGCAAGTTTACTTCTTCCTCTGAATATTCTTCAATAAGATGTTGGAAACATGGGAAACTAGTGAAATCATTATTACTAAGTTCTTCTGAATACATTTTTAATTTATCTTCTAAAGAAAAAATTGCACTTGTGAGCTGAGTAATAAGTTTATTTGTACCTTGCATTTTAATTTGGACATCATTCAGTACTCCTGTTATGTCAGCCAGGAAGCCAACTTTTAACCACCATGAAGAAGAGTCTAGTTCAGGGTATTCTTTATCTCGTTCACTCAAAAAGAGTTTTATTTCATGGCGAAGATTAAAAATCGTTCCAAAACTCTTCCTTTACTCAGCCACCTGACCTCACTGTGATAAATAACATCATCATACTGTGAATTAAGCTCTTTGAGAAATTCTATGAATTGCCTATGATTTAGTTCACGTGATCTAATGAAATTAACAATGTTAATTACTTTCTTCATCACAGATCTGAAAGTTTCGTCAAATTTAGCAGCAAGATTTTCTTGATGTAAAATGCAATGGTATGTTAATAAGTGGTCTCTATTTAAATGTTTTTTTAACAGAGAAATGAATCCTGTATGACAACCTACCATTGAGGGACAACCGTCAGTGCACACTGATAAAAGTTTGTTTAGGTCAATTTTGTATTTGTCAAAAAAAGATTTAACTGCTTCAAAAAAATCTATTCCCCGTGTCTGACCTGTCATAGGTATTACAGTTAAAAATTCTTCCTTTATAATCCCTATCTTATTACGATATTTAACAAATAAAAGCAACTGAGAGGTGGAACTAATATCTATGGACGAATCCAGAGCAAGGCTGAAATAGTCACATTCACGAATTTCATCGAGAGTACAAAGGAGCATGTCTACAGACATTTCGTTAACTCTCCTAACACAAGTAGAATCGGAAAGTTGTAACTTTTGTATGTCACTTTTTATCTGTTTTGTACTTGAGAATTTAGAAAATAATGCGTCACAAACGACTGGAAAACACTCCTTAAAAATCTCTGCATCGGCAAACGGTTTCATTTTGCGTGCTAAAATTTCTGCCACTTCATATGATGCTTTTGTTATCAATTTATTTTCACTTACGGTATCCAACATCATTTTCCGTTCAGACACTATTGACTTTTAAATTTTTTTAGTTTTTCTGCTCTTAATTTAGAATATTTAGGATATTTGCACTCAAAATTTGAATGCACCGTTTTATAATGCCTATTAAGATTAAATCGTTTATAACCTTGAACTACGTCTCGACATAATAAACACATTGCACTGCCTTCCTTTTTAGCAGGTATGAAGAAAAATTCATGCTCCCAAGTATCTTGAAAAACTCTTCCTTCATCTTCGAGTTTTCTCTTTTTCCCTTTCGAAAAAATACCAGCCATTATTAAACACTGAAATTCACTTCCATTCACTTCAACTGATTAGGTAACACACAGTATCCAGTCGCTTGTTCATAGAAACTAAATTGTAAAATATTTCATTGTGAAAGATTTGGACGACAATGTAGAAGTTTAAACGGTTTTAAAAACAAACGTACACATATTCAAAACCAATAACACTAGCCAGGACATTGCATTGCATTGCATTGTTGAACACGTGCGGTATTGTACTGCTCGGAATGACACAGGGATATCCAAACTTTTGTAGAATTTCAATAAAGATAATATTATTTTATACTTAGAATTAAAAATTTAAATGTAATATAATAAAGGTAAAATTATTCCAAGAGCCTTAATAAATATCTTCAAGAGACGCATGCGGCCCGCGGGCCGCGTAATGAGTACCGCTGCTCTAACTGAAACCACTTCTACACAACATTGTTATGTTGTGTGCGTGTCTGTGTGTTTATGTATGTGTGTGAATGTATTTGTATGTGGACTTCATTCCACCAAATGTAATAATATTGAGAAAATATTAAAATTTGACACAATGAATGAAAATCTAGGATTTCGTTTATTGTTGATTCATGCATGCATATGGTTTTCAGGATTAATTTTATATATTTAATATAGACTATATGTAAAAAGTGACAATCAGAGGAGACATGAAAATATACGATTAGTTGCTGAGACAAAGACAAAGATAAAAACAGTCCTGAAAAATTAAATATCATCATCATCATCATAGTAAATTCACGAATTTAGGCCATTTGTTGACCTGTTTCGGCCTCAAGAGAAACACCATCCAAAAGGTTGTAAGGGGTAGTGATGTGTGTATAACCTCTATTACCCATTCTCATCCTCACCTTCCCGTGGTTCAACCCGTTTTCACAAACGAGGCTCTGAGGACCGAGTCACGGCGGTATAACCGTTCCATCGGGTAGTGAGTAAATGCAGTATCCTAGTGTCTGTCCAGAGACTAAAAGGTAGCAGCCCTACCACTGGACTACTTATCGTGGGGCCAGTAACCTGTCCTAAGGAACTTCAAAACTACTTTGAAGTCTCAACACGAAAAAAAAAATAAATATGTTAACTAAAACTTTGTATAGAAACACTTATGATGACAAAACCGTCAGAATCTATTTCATGATCGACAGAAATCATTATAAATTAAAACGACTAGAGATATACAGATAAATGGTAACTTTAACTTCTCTTGGTGGAGTGGCTTGCGTGCTTAAATGATCCCGAAAGCTATGCCGCCGGTTGCATTGCTGCCGATAGGGTTACCCATATCGGACTGGTCGACGGTGATAAGCCAGACGAAAAAAGGTCCTTGGTAGAAAGAGTGACTATATTTCACTGTAATAACAATACCGTCAAGAAATGCGGATATGGATTCAAGTGTGGTAAAAATTTCCGGAGGTCAAATAGTCCCCCATTCGGTTCTCCAGGCGGGAAATACTTCAGGGAACCCATTGCAAAGGCTCAAACAGAGGGGGAAAATGTTCCTACGGACAAGGAATGTTTGGACTTTATACAATAGCGGGGTACTAGAGATATTAACGCGGGAATTTGGTAAGTCGCCCTTTGGTATAGTCGCTTTGCAGAAAGTTAGGTGGTCAGGAGACTGTAGTCAAGAATTAGCAAGTTTTGCATTATACTGCAGGGATGCAGAAAGACCTGAATTTGGAACGGGTTCTTTAGTCAGAAGGAGGATCCTTTCCGCTATCCGAGCTATTAAGTTTGTCAGTGATAGGATATCATACATCTATTAAATTGTAAACGACATGATTTTAAAATCGTAAATGTACATGCTTCCACAGAAGATAAGGATAAGATCTAGGATGAGTTCTATGATGTATATGGTAGCCTTTCATGATATCATACGAAAATTGTCTTAGGAGATTTTATACTAAAGTGGGGCTGGAAGATTTATTCAAACCAACAATAGGCATATTCAGTCTTCAGGAAGATAGCAACGACAATGGGGTTAGATTAGTCACCTTTGCCATATCAAAGAATCTCATTGTTAAGAGCACATCATTTCAGCATAAGGGTATTCATTAAAACACCTGGACATCTTCAGATGGAGAAACGCTTGCACAGTAGCATCATCGATATTAGATCAATTAGAGGGACAGACTGCAATTCGGATCAGCATCTGGTCAAGGTGAAGATCAAACAATGGCTATTGCTTATGAGGGGAACAAGCGCTAAAGATGATTATGCAAAAATACGAATTAAAAAAGTTGGAAAATGGTGAAATGCGACAAGAATACCTAATCAAAATTGCTAATATATTTGAAGTTCTGGAATCTTGAGATGACAATTTGGCAAACGAAGAATAAACTGATATAAATAAAGAATGGGAGTCTATGAGTGATACTATTAAATTGTCAGCATCAGAAAGCATTGGTTATTTAAAAAAAAGAGGAAAAACAAGAAATGGTTTGATGAGGTATGTACCGACATTATAAAGAAAAGAATGATAGCATGAAATAGTTAGACGAGCCATGAAATAATTGCCAAAAATAGGAACATTAGATAATTATATAAGGGAATTAATATGGAAAGCAAAGGGTTTCAACTAGAAGAAACATAATTGGAAATGATAATGGGATATGATTGCAGATTCCAGGAGTATATTAAATAGATGGAAAACGTTACTTTAACATGCTATTTAATGTACATACAGAACAAGAAACTGAAGAGGATAATTTACAGTCAGCAGAAATGCTAGTCGCAGAACCAAATGCATTAGAGGTTGAAATGGCGATAGAAAAATTGAAGACGTGTAAAGCATCAGGTTCAGATGAGATCCCAGTAGAACTGATAAAAACAGTGAGAGTAAAATTTGATGAACAAGATACGCCGGAAGCTTAGTATGATTTGGGGAAAAGAAGCTCTTCCAGATGAATCGAAAGAATCAATTATCGTACCAATTTATAAGAAAGGAGATAAAACTGATTGCAATAACTACTTGGGCATCTCATTACATTTAACATCTTACAAACTTCTAACATAAATTCTATATATATATAAGTAAGCAGACTTACTCCCAATATTGATCACATTCTAGGAGATAAACAAAGTGGATTTAAAAGGATCAAGTATACAACAGATCGATATTACAATGGATCCCATGGGATTGTCAGAATTTAGGCAATCAACAAGGATATATATTAGCAAAGAAGCCGCCTTGCTACCCAACTGCTTCAAATCAGAGATATCATACCATTCCTCTAAACTCTACATAAATAAGCAAATGAAGATACAATATATCATGAAGTTAGAAACAAACAACGCAACAAAGCCCTGGAAGGCCTCCATGAGTGGAAGAGAAGGCCACATGGCCTTAACTCCACCAGGCTAAATAAATAAATAAAATAAAAATGAAAAACATATATAACACACCTGACCGGCCAAGACAAGAAGCTGTTGCGAAGTTCTGCCTCGAAACTGGACACGATATTCTTGAACATCTGTCTCGTTTTGGAATACTTCAAGCCCCACCTGCAATCTCTGTAATGCGCTGCCTGGCTCTTCGTAGTAGCCTACTACTGAGATCGGAAAATATTGGGAAGCCTGAACCATTATTTTGAATCAGATGAACAAATGATGTTATGTCAATGTTTGAATGCCTTTAGATAAAAAAACATAAGATTTTAGTATAAAACAGATTTTAGAAAATAAATGGGAATACAATGATACTGTACTTCAATTATATGTATACTTCAAGTAAGCATATGATTCAATTAAGAGGAAGAAGTTATATAGTATCCTGCTTGAATTCATAATTCCTATAAAGTTAGTTAGACTTATACGAAATGTGTCTAAAATGGCACAAAGAGTAGGGTGCGTGTAAGCAAACAATTTTCGGATACTTCTGAAATTCACAATGGGTTGAAGCATGGAAATGCACTATCTCCTCTACTATTTAATTTTGTACTAGAGTATGCCATCAAATCTTTAGAGGATGAAGAAGAGCATACAACTCAGTGGTATTAATAAGCTGTTAGTTTATTCTGACGATGTAGTGCTATTGGGCGATAGCGAGGAGAAACTGAAGGACAATATGCACACACTACTGAGTAACACTAAGAAATTAGGACTGGAAGTAAATATCAATGAAACTAAATATATGGTCACACGAACAGATACCTTATGTAATGGAAATGGACAGCTGATGACCAGATTAGGAAAGTTTTGAGAAAGTGGCTGAATTCAAATACATGGGAACAATAATCACAAATAGGAATGAGATGAGCAAAGAAATTTAAAATAGGCTCAATTCTGGAAATGCGTGCTATTATGTATTACAGAGACTCTTGTAATTTCCCAACTCCTTTCAAAGAACGTTAAATTAAAAATATATAAAATTGTTATTCTACCAGTTATATTATATGGATGTGAAACATGGACTTTTACTTTAAGGGAGGAAAGTAGATTACAAATATTTGAGAATAAAGTTCTTAGGAAAATGTTTGGACCAAAGAGAGATGAACAGACAGGTGAGTGGAGAAGACTAATTAACGATTAACAACATGGTATTTATAGGAAGCTAGACATAAATAGAACAGTTAAGAAAATCCATCTGTGAAATTTGTAAAAATTTATACATTTCATCAAAATAACTTCAAAGTTTAACCATACCACCACAGTATCACACTGATACTATACACCATATTTTGTTAAGCTATCTCAAAAAAAATTTTGAGAAATTATTTTTTATATTAATGATGTTACAGCTTTTTTATGTCAATACCAAACTGTTTACCATATCTGACTTATTTTTTATAAAGTTAATAGAATAATATAAATAAACTGATCTGCAGGTTTCTTTTCATTTTAACCAGTTTAGTAGAATAAAAAATCTGTATTTGTTACATAATTTCTCAATTTTATGAGGGTGACATTAATTATATTTAATTTCAAATGAACCATTCAACATATATGCAAAAGATTGTATAACAGTTTTTTTACTATGTAATATCTAAAGCTCTCCTGAAAATTTCAAGCAGATTAGTAAAATATTGTGGTACGCAGAGCATTTTGAAAACTCAAAAGTAGAAAAAACATATTTGAGAAAAATGAAATTTAAAATTTAACAATGGATATGAGCACAATACCTCATTCAGGTAGATTTAAAACTCCCCAGCACCATATATGTGTCCCGCTCTGCTTCTTTCTGTTTGGCCTCAACAGCAGTTTTTGTCAATTTGAGTCTTTTCCGGACTGTTTTGAAGACTCGCTTTGCTGAAACTTCATTGTTTGTGGAGTCGACGTTTATCCCTCATTGCACTAAATATTTGTCCCGAGGCAGTTAATTGCACACCACTGATTGCACCTTTCAGTTTTTGTGTTGTTTCACGTCCCATATTGAATTCTGCAATCCCTGATGTGACAGCAATTTCCAATTTATTTTTTTGAGACGAACACCTCTTTCGGGCATTTAGCCCAAATAACGCTGTACAAAGATTATTTTGGATTCTGAGTCTTCCCCACAGTACAGCGGTTCAGAATCTCATCAGAATCTCTTCTTTGATACGCAGCATTATTTTACACACCGCATATGCAGATAGTGTTGTCTTCATTGTGCTACTGCCAAGCTTCAGCGGTTCTTTTCCTGCACCGAAGGCTCTGTTGTTGAAACGCCAAGATTCCTCACTGAAGGGACACTTGAAGTGTTGAGGTGTTTCGTCTGTGGACATACAGTGGTAGAGTGTGGCAAAAACAGCTGATTTCACCTGCTGCACATTATGTGTATTCTTTATTATGGTACTACGATAGTAAATAGCCAGTTTTACCATTGTATTCACGTAGACTTTTTGACGACCGGAGTTGCTATGATGATCTAGAAGAAGATTTTCGGGCTGTAGGCCGTGGTCGTGAGGCTTGTAGTTCCCCGACGTTTCGCCAGAGACTGCGTCTGGCATCCTCAAGGGTTGTCTTGAGACTGGCAATTCTGTCCGCTGTCTGTCTTATTTATACGTTCACCGCGATGTGTTCGTAAGTTGTATCTGCCTTCTGATTGGTCAGCGGTAGTGACTTCCATAGCTCCAATGAGATTGCTCTTTGATGGTCTACCCGACTGTACGTTGTATCTGTCTTCTGATTGGTCAGCGGTAGGGACTTCAATTGTTCCACTGAGATTGCTGTTTGATAGTCTAGTCGACTGTGCTTGTAGAGGTTTACATTTTGCGTTTCTTAGAACCCGTATCCATAGTTTGTTGACTTTTAATGATTCTTCTTTTCTGTTGAAACTGTTTTTATGTTTGAATATTTCGATGGCTTCTCGTTGTAGACGGGTAAAATAGTATGTGCAGTTAGATAATATGTCTGTATTCTGGTATTGGTATTCTGGTATTGTACCCTGTGGCCATTAAGTAAAGAGTGTTCTGCTACTGCCGACTTATCCATTTGTTTAAGACGACTGTATCTTTCATGCTCCTTGAGTCTGGTTGCGATGGTGCGTTTAGTGGTGCCTATATACACTTTTCCATAACTGCATGGAATCCTGTATATGCCTGCTGTCTGATGAGGATGGAGTTGATCCTTTATAGGTCTGAGAAGGTTCATGATTTTCTTGGTAGGCCTATATACTGTCTTTATATCTTCTTTCTTTAGTAGTTTTCCAATGCGGTCCATTAAATTCTTGATGAACGGTAAGAATGCCCAGGTTGAAGTTTTTTCCTCTGATTCCTTGCTGCTGTTGCTGTTGTATCGTCTGGGATGATTGGCTCGGTTGATTTCTTTCGAATACCGTCTGGAGGTGTTGAAGTTCCGTTTTTAAAAATCCGGATGACAAAGTTTTTTGGCTCGATCTGCCAATGATTTGATGATTCCAAATTTTTGCTTAGGGTTATGATTCGAGGTTTTATGAAGATACCTGTCCGTTTGGGTAGATTTTCTGTAGATAGTGTGGTAAATGTTGCTGTCTTCTTCCCTTTTGATCAGGATGTCTAGGAATGCTATGCTGTTGTCTGTTTCTTTTTCTATGGTGAATTGTATACTGGAGTTTATGTTGTTGAAGTGTGTCAGAAATTGGTCTAATTTCTCTTCCCCGTGGTTCCAGATTACAGAGGTGTCGTCTATATAGCGAAGCCATATCTTGGGTTTGATAGGTGTCGTATCTAAGCATGTTTGCTCAAAGTTTTCCATGAAGAAATTGGCAACTACTGGGCTCAAATGACTAGCCATAGCTACTCCATCTATTTGCTCGTAGAAGTCGTTGTTGAATAGAAAATAGCTGGTGGTTAAGCAGTGTTCGAAAAGTTTCGTGATGTCTTGAGGAAACTTGGCAGCAATGAGGTGAATAGTCTCATTTATTGGAACTTTGGTGAATAGTGAGATCACGTCGAAACTCAGCATTATATGTTATCTCTTTTAGTTTTTCTAAGAAGTGCATTGAATCCTTGACATAAGTATCACTGTTGTTAGTATGTGGTTTCAATAAAGTAGAGAGATATCTAGCCAGGTTGTAAGTAGGTGATCCTATTTGGCTGACGATCGGTCTTAAAGGTGTATTTTCCTTATGGATTTTAGGCAATCCGTATAGTCTTGGTGGCTGGGCTTCGTTCTTCTGAAGTTCTTTCTTCACGTCGTCGGGAAGCGAGGAGACCTTTATTAATTTGTTAGTTTCTCGTAGTATCCGTTTAGTTGGGTCGTCTGACAGCTTACGGTAGTTACTAGGATCGAGTAACTCGGTGATTTTTCGGTTGTATTCTACTGTGTCTATAATAACTGTAGACTTTCCTTTGTCTGCCGGTAGAATAATAATTGCTTCATCCGTTTTTAAGGTTTTGATAGCCTTCCTTTCTTCGTGGAGAGATTGTGTTTAGGTTTCCGAGCTTTTCTTAGAATGCGAAAGACTTCGTTGCGGATTGTTTCGGCACACCTTATGTTACCCGTCTACAACGAGAAGCCATCGAAATATTCAAACATAAAAACAGTTTCAACAGAAAATAAAAATCATTAAAAGTCAACAAAGTATGGATACGGGTTCTAAAAAACGCAAAATGTAAACCTCTACAAGCACAGTCGACTAGACTATCCCCTAGAGCAATTAATTGAAGTTTGAAGAACGGTACCGACCTTACAAAGGTCTTGACCCGATAATTAAGGTGCTTGTAGTGAAGTGGCGTCGTAGTTGTGTGCTTGCTGTGAAGAGTAGTCCTCTAAACAGTTTATCTTCTTCAAGTGGATGTCTTCATTGAAGAGTTGCATAAGCTATTCGGTCTTAAAGATTTTTCTTGTAGTATCTGGATATTGCAGTCTATGTTCTTGAAGAAACTTGAGAATTCACAAAGGATAGTGTGGATTGAAGGACTTGGGGGTATTGAAGGATGGTGGTGAGGAGAATAAGGAGGGATTGGAGTATATTCTCCGGTTTTGGGTTCAGAGAAGGCAAGGGAGGGAAGTTTTCTTCTGTCTTTCGAAGTGTTCTTGGAGTAGTTTCAGGCTTCCTCGTGGTTGATGGTTGATTTGTTCCTTGTGCTTGTCTCATTTTCAGATACTTCTGAAAATGGGACTTTTCTGTGACTTGCTGCATGATCTGCGTTGCAGTTGGAGCATTTGACTTCTGTCTGGGTGCAGTCGGAGACCTTGTGGTTACCGGAACACCTGACGCATTTTGTGTCTCGGAAGCAGAATTCTGCAATGTGTCCGAAGCCTTGGCACTTGAAGCACTGGGTGCCTCCTGACGGTTTCCTGTAGGGTTCCAATCGAATACGGATATTGAATAGCTCTTTTAGATCTTTTTCGATTTTTTCCTTAAGGTCTGCTGTTTTGTTGAATGTTAGGATGTAAATTGGAAGCTCTATCTTCTTTTTTACTCCATTTGTGTAGACTTGTTTTTCGATGCTTCTTACTTCTTTGATTGGCAGCTTCCTATTTTCGATTTCGTCACATATTTCTTGTGCTGAGATGGACTTAGGAAGTCCCTTCATAACTAGCTTGAAGATAGGAGGCCTGCCATAGCCATGGGTGTAGAACTGAGTCTCGGATTTCTTGAGCTCCTTATAAGCTCGCCTGTAGGCCGCCTTTGTTGAGGTCCTAATGGTCAGTACGCCCTAGTTGTACTTCATGAGTACTTCTTCCTTATTTCCTGCAGTGTTGCTTTCCAATTTTAGTGGCGTGATGTCTTTGGAGTATACCACTATGGGAGGTGGAGTTTCTGCCTCTTCTTCATTCAGATGTTCGAACAGATTTCTTGTTTCTATTGATGTTCTTTGTTTATTGTAGTTTTGATTTTTTTCCTGGCAGTGCGACGTGCCGGCGGGTGGACGAATCCATCCCGGTCTTGCATTTCTGCGTTGTATTCTTCTTTCGACGAGGTTCTAATAGTTGCCAGCTTCTCGAAGAATGATGAATCGAATGAATGAGACTATCAAACAGCAATCTCAGTGGAACAATTGAAGTCCCTACCGCTGACCAATCAGAAGACAGATACAACGTACATTCGACTAGACCATCAAAGAGCAATCTCATTGGAGAAATGGAAATCCCTACTGCTGACCAATCAGAAGGCAGATACAACTTACGAACACATCGCGGTGAACGTATAAATAAGACAGACAGCGGACAGAATTTCCAGTCTCAAGACAACCCTTGAGGATGCCAGACGCAGTCTCTGGCGAAACGTCGGGGAACTACAAGCCTCACGACCACGGCCTACAGCCCGAAAATCTTCTTCTAGATCATCATAGTTTTACCATTGCCTCTTCTTTCAAATTTCCTGATTTTTTCCACCTAATGTCACACCTTTTATTCTCCACTCTGTCACAACATTCTTCAAACCTGTCTTCAATTTCTTGGAAATGTGATTGAGACATTCTTCTTTCACATACATACATACATAAGGACTTTATTAAACTAAAAGTAAGATACATACAATGTTACGAGTATTTACAAATATGGATTGCACGAGCAGAAAGCCGTACGTGCTGTTGACAGTCCGTTACAATAATTTTATGTTTAAAAACACAAATAAACACAATAATATTACAATTAGATATCAATACAATTACCTTATACATTAACTTAGTTATGTAGAATTATTAAGAATCAATGACATCGCAATTTGCTAACATACTTATTTATTCCTGAATAAGTGTTGTTCTTATATTCCGCGTTTTGTCTGAAAATCTACCAAGGTTTATCCAATTTTCTGGGTTTACCAGTAACTCGTAGCATGCCAGTTCTTCCAAGATTTGAATTAGAAATCTTTAAGGTAATAACTGATGCCTCCAATATTCTAAATCGTTACATTTTCCTAATATAGGTATCTCGTCTTCAAAGCTCCCGTACATTGGACATATTCGCATATCGTGATCGTCGCTAATATTTAAAAATTTCCATGCCCCTAATTTGAACCAAGCAAGCCCTGATCTCTCTTTAAATCCTAAATTGAATATATAAGATTATTTTCCCCATACTTATTTTAGGTCTCTTTGTAAAAATAGTGATCGTTTTCCCGCACATTGGGTCAAAATATTTTGTCGATTAATATCTAAGTAGCTCCTCCTAATTTTTCTCAACACATTCTTGCGATTTTCAGTCCCATTTTCCCATACCCAATTCTTCCCAATCTTTTGGACTTCTCTATTAACCTCGTCTGCCCAGAATTTCCCATTTGCGTTCCTAATTTAGTGGGTCGTAACAAATTGCTCTGAGCATTGTTTGTTCACCTTGGATTAGCCGAAACCAGTACTTGAATACACGAATTTTGCAATTTATGTTGTCCTGAAATGACACAAGTTCATATAAAATTCCACAGTTAGAAACGGCCTTACTAAGTCCTGTAATATATTTTAGAAAATGCGTATATACCTTATTTAGTATTACCGTTCTTTGAAAACCCTAAATCTCACTACCATAGTGCATTACTGGCCTCACCATCTTTCACAGTTTAAATGTCTGAACCATACACTCGCCAGCTTAAGGAGATTTTTATAAGTTTTACTATCTCCAACGGACAAGACTGAAACATACCTAAATTTATACAGATGCATTGAGCGTTTCCATATCACTTCAGCTGCAGCCACCTCCATAGAATTAGAAGAGCCTGTGAAATTACATTCACATTCCCCACCTGCATTAAGACTCTGTTGCCACTCCTCATATTCTTCTATTTTTATCGCCAAGATTATTTTTTTTTGGTCACAGGCATTTCAATACCTTGAAAGAATGTGTAAATCAATGACAAGACCTGTCAACACATCAATGCCAATACCCATACTATAGTGAGAAGCGTGTCAACGTTTGTGTCATGTTCCATAATAAATAAATACATAAATAATGATTTATTTATTCTGGCAGAGTAAAGGCTTTCTCTTCCACTCAACCAGCACAAATACAAATAAATATTTGACAAATATAGATATACACTATACTAATTATAAATATTAAAAATACATTAAATGTAGAAATGTAAATTTTATGAATAACATTTTATGGGATAATAACAATAATAATACTTACGATAATAATAATAATAATAATAATAATAATAATAATAATAATAATAATATGAAAAATTATACGAGAAACACCAATTAATTATATATATAATATATATATATATATATATATATATATAATACCTTACACTGGGTAATAATAAAGTCGAGGATAGAGCAAATGTATATTTAGATTTCTTTTAACACGGGCCACGGAGATCTCCGTGTTTAAATGTCCAGCGCTAGACGAGCGGTCACGGAGATTTCCGTTTTTACGTTTTGTATGGATTCCCTGCCTTTTCGCTTTTGAAGGAAGCATGCCATTTTGTTTTTTCTCATTGTGAAATAAATGTTAGCTTTTTTGTACCCCTCTCTTCTGAAGTATCAAATTTCCATCTTTACAAAAAGAGTAGTTTACAATTTCAAGAGAGGCAGCTGGTGAAATATGGAATTTTAATGCGGGTAGTTAAGTGATTATGGAATACAAATGTAACCTGTAAATGTATGTTGTAGAGGGGAAAAATTATAAGAAACAATATTTTCCATTCTGGAGCCGAATTTATATCTGTGGCATCATGTCTACCAGGATAATTATTATAATAGTGTGGCCATAGCTGAAAATTTGCCCGAAAGAAAGACGAGAGCTTGTGGAACAATACAGATTAACAGGGGGCTTCAAAAATCATTTGTGGAAGCAGGAAATAATCTCAAACCAGGAGCAAGAGTATTTTATAGTAAGGGGGAAGTTTATTATAAACATGAAAAGATGAAAGAGACGTAAGAATGGTTAGCACATTACATCAGGCAACACGAGAGTGGGAGGGGTAAAGCTGTAAAAATGTCCTATTGAATACTTCAGTATAACAAGTATGTGAATGGTGTAGACAGGGCTGACCAGTACCTATCATATTACTCCGTCCTTAGAAAAACAGTGAAATGGAGAAAAAAAGTTGTATTGTGGCTTCTGAATTGTGCACTCTTAAATGTTTTCAAGGTCTAAAAATTTCAAAACCCTAACAACAAAATGTCAAACAGATTTTTTTTGGTTGAAACAGCCTTCTGTTGGGCAGTCATGAAATTAGGAACAGATGACAGGGAAGAGGAAGAAAGACACTTCTAGGACACCACATCAAGACCGACCAGGTAGGCTGAGACATGAAGAAACATAAATTGACACCAATTGTGACTGGAAAGAAAAAATACTCCTCCAAAACGTGCCGCATTTGCAGTGAACACAACAAAAGAAACTCGCTACATATGCCCCTTTTACATAAAGAGGAATGTTTCCAACGCTATCGCACCCGCAATTTTTCCTAGAAGCTCTGGTGAGAACAGTAATAAGGAATTACTTATATATTATTGTTATTGACTGTAAATATATTGATGTAAAATCAACACTGTGCTAGCGCGGTTTAAAATTTAAAAGTCCACCCCACTGAGAGAAATGCCCTGTCTTGCAGGGGTGAGTGGAACGCACAGCTGTCGGTCAACAATGTGTTAAAAAATGCCAATGTCCGGCAGCACTTATTTCTTGTGGTAGGAAATTCCAGTTGCGAGAAGTGAAGATGGTATATGACATGGAGTGATGTGATGTCCTATGTTGCGGTATATTAAGCAGGAGACTATGTTGTGATCTTGTCTTTAAGTTATGGTTTGAGGATAGATACTGGAAACGAGATGATAAATAATTGGGAATCGAGGTATGTAGGATGTTAAATGGGTTAATTAGACAATGCGATTTTCTTCTCTCTTTTAGATGTAGCCATGATAATTCGCGGAATAATGGAGAAATGTGATCGTATTTTCGAACATTAAATATGAATCTGAGATGCATATTATGGACACGCTGCAGTTTGTCCGACAATCCGTCACCTATGTCAGTTAGTAGAACGTCAGAGTAGTCAAAATGCGGCATCACTATGGTTTGGATTAAAATTCTTTTAAGAGCTGTAGGGAGAAAATTTTTAAGACACTTTAGGGAATGCATTATAGAGAAGATCCTTTTAGATGTTTGTTTTACTTGCACATGCTAGGTTAATTTAGAATCTAAGTAGAGTCCCAAGTTTCTAACGTCGTCGTTATAAGGAATTTGTTCATTATCTAATATGAAGGCCGGCATATTGCCATTGTTTATGGAGGGTAATAGTCTTAGATGTCCGATAATTATTGCTAGAGGTTTGTTTACATTAATTTTAGCCCATATTGTCTAGACCATAAAGGTATGTGCCTGAGGTCAGAGATTACTTTGTCAATATATTCATTAATTTCGTCAGGCCTAAATTGTGTGTATATCTGTAAGTCGTCGGCGTAAAGATGATGCTTGCAGTTTTGTAGTTTCTTTGTCACGTCATTAATATAAATCGAGAAGATAAGAGGAGCGAGGACGCCGCCTTGAGGTAGCCCTTTCCTCACCAAGCGCCAGGAAGAAATGCGATTACTAACAGAAACTCGTAGGAGACAGCTATGTTTGTAATCTCCTCACTAGTCAAATCTGGATTCAGTTCTATATGGGCTCGTCCTATTGCTGCGTGTGACAGTCTCAATATTTATTCTTTGATTTTCACATTTTCAAGTGACATATATTTCATATGAGCACTGTAGGTAGAAGAACACATTCCAGGTAAACCCATTACCATTGAAAATTGTTCAATTGCAGAGAGCCACCTACCTTTGTGAAAAAATCCACTAACCACTTTCCGGTTCACTTCAAATGGTGGTCTTGATGATGTATCACTTTGCAGTCTAGGGCTTGTGTATATTTCATTGCAAACTATTTCACAATGACTACACCTAATTATAAGTCTGCGTGCAAAACCCATTGAGTTTTGTATATCAATGTATACTTGTGCCAGTCAACAAGTTGCACATAGACAACCTTTGAAAATGTATTTCCATACACTATTATGTACCATCACTATTATTTGCTTGTTCCTCTACAACATTAGTAAATGATTATCATTTTCTATTACTGGCAGACACTGATGGAGCAAGGAAGAAGATAAAGATGGTTGGGGTGAATGATTTGTTTCAGTAGCCTAACTAAATTAATTCCTTCTGAACGTTTTCGTTTCTTTGTAACGAAACATACTGCATTTTAATTAATATTTTGCTTCGTTCTTTCTTCTTACGGCAATTATCACTTATTCTACCCATTATTAGATATTTACAAACCTAAACTAGACCTAGGATATGTACACTAACTTCTACGACTAACCTAAACACTAACTGCTGTTTACTTTTTACTACGAACTTATAATATATTAATATACAACACCTAATACATGTCTAAATAAAACACTGAAAACAAATGCTGAACCGCAAATTGCACAGAACACAAGAACAGGCTACCTCTTGTTTACACGTGGTTTACACAAAACAGAACTAGCGTGAAAAAAAACTTAAAAAGCTACGTTATATCGAAATATATAGACTACCTATGAGTCGAACAACTACAGAACAGGATAGCCAACACAATGAAATTCCCATCTTGACAAAACCCCACTAAATTCAAAATGAATGAGTACATAATCGAAAAAATATTTACAAAGGTTACAGTGGTGGGCGTGGGCTTTAAAGAGCCAGTGTGTGGTCGCACGGGGAGACTTAAATGGCTGCGTGGGGCTTTAGATATGGCCGAAATTTAAAAAAGTGCTAAATAAAAGTACATGGTTCAAATATAATAAAAAATTTAAAATAGAAAAAATAATTTTTTCATCATATTTCACCAAATTTCAACGAAGTATTGCCTTAAGTCTCGTAGAATCGATGGGCAGGCCTTTGTTGCGCGCATGGGGAATGAAAGAGGTGCATGGAAGCTTCTTGTAGGAAAGCCAGAGGGAAAACGCCCAGTTGGTAGACCAAGAATGAGATGGGAGAATAACATTAACTATGATTTGAAGGAAATAGGTTATATAGGGAATGATTGGAAAACATTACCTCCGGATGGGCATGTATGGAGAGCTTATCTCCGCGCGGCCGTGAGCCTACGGGTTCGATAGTGCCAGTGAGTAAGTAATTAAACCTTACACAGTGGATACGTCATGATAATTGACAAACTTATGTCATATGATTTGGATACGATTAAAATATTAGTACCAATGCCACCAACTGTTTACAAGAACCTGATTCGCAGTTCTAAATTAATTTCCAATGCTCTACTTCCTATTGAACTAACAAGTGAAAAATACTACAACACAACAATAAAGTTTTCAAAGGATATAGAGATAGTTTCACGAGAGAAATGTTCGTAGAAGAATTATCCAAGATCTCTTTAACAGGCTCTTAATTGTATCTGACTCATACGTTTCAAACGTTAAATGATAATACACTACAACAAAATCGTATTTCGGTGAAAAAGTGTTAGATTTGATACTGGCACAAACCATGAAATACCCCTGTGAAAATAATTCAAGTAATGATTTTGTGTATATCAGTTTATAGTGGTAATTAGGTACATAAGCTAAAATATACTATTATTTTGCCATAAATATGCATTTCTACTAATTTAAAAACAAATTGTTGATTTCAACGTTTCCCCTTTTGGCTCCACTTTGAGGTCGTTCAATTCAACAGAAATATTTTATTGAGCAGGTGTTATTAAACATAAGCTACAATATCCTTTCAACAATTCTCGTGAAATGAAATTAATTTTTGCCCGAACATTATATTCAATTTTCTTCCTCGTGAAACAATGCAGCAAATATGAGATATGTGTAATATGTGTATCTGTTTTCTGGGAATTGAAAGGTTTCTTGTGGAGGAATGTCTTCTTCCTTAACTGCCTTGGAACGGAGAGAATGTCTTCTCCCCTCAGCTGTAATGGAGGGAAGTGATTATTGTATTGTAGTTTCTTCTGTTAAAAGACGTTTGAAAACTTCCTTGTCTAGACTGCCCAGAATTTTGGTACCGAATCCGGGATTCTAGTGGTCTACTGAGAAGACAAATAGTTTCTGGTGGTGAATAAAGAGCTAAAAGACAAGAATCTCGTTATTCCTACACACAGGGAATAATATTAGTCACAAAATACGGGACGAAATAGCAAGATTCAACGCGCTAGTCTTCGCGCATTGGTCCAAAATTACATTACTCAAACCGAGAATTAAGTGAAAGCTAAATCTGCGAAATAATCTTCTTACACTGTGTAATTGCATTTTATTTGTATAATATCGAATTAATTTATAATTAAGTGACAGTAATTCAATTTTAAAATTGCGATAGATAATAATAAATAATAATAATAATAATAATAATAATAATAATAATAATAATAATAATAATAATAATAATAATAATAATACTTTATTTATTCTGGCAGAGTTAAGGCCATAAGGCCCTCTCTTCCACTCAACCAGCACAAATTCAAATAAATATTCGACAAATATAGATATTCACTATACTAATTATAAACAGTTAAAGATACAATAAATGTAGCAATGTAAATGTCATGTAACAAACAACATTTTATAGGGTAATAACAATAACGATACGAAATAATAATAATACAATAATAATAATAATAATATAATAATAATAATATAAATATGATACATTATACGGGAAACACCAATTATATATATATATCTTACACTGGTAATAATGAAGTCGAGTTAGTGCAAATATACATTTAGATTCTTTAAAAGATGCCAATGTCCGGAGCCCCTATTTCTTGTGTAGGAATTCCAGTTGCGAGAAGTGGAGATGGTATTGATGATTGTGATGATGTGATTTCCTAGGTTTGCGGTATATAAGTAAGAGACTATGTTGTCGATCTTTGTTTTAAGTTATTGTTTTGAGGATATATCTGGAAACGGGATGAAATAATGGGAGTCGAGGTATGTGGGTCATAAATGGAGAATTAGACAGTGCGATTTTCTTGTCTCTTTAGATTCTGGGCCCATGACAATTGTTGGAATAATGTGAAATGTGATCGATTTTCGAATATTAATTTGTATCTGATACCCATATTGTGGACACGCGGCAGTTTGTCCGCAATCCGTCACTTTATGTCATTTAGTAGAGCGTCACAAGTAGTCAAAATGCGGCCATTCAGTAAAGTTTTGGATTTCTACAATTCTTTTACATTAACAGTTAGTAGGAAGAATATATTTAAGATCGCTTTAGGGAATGCAAATCACGGAGAAGATCCTTTAGATGTCCTTTTTTTACTTGCTATGCTATTTTAAATAGAATGTAAGTAGCAATCCCAGTTTTTACTACGTTGGTATAAGGAATTGTTCATTACTAATATGACCGCCGGCCTTATTGCATTTGTTAGAGGAATAGCCTGGCACGTGCGCGATATATTATTGAGTTGCGTTTTGTTTACATTAGTTTCAGCCCATATGTCTGGACATAAAGATATATGCCTGAGGTCAGTGTTTACTTGTAAATATATGCATTAATTGGCAGGCCTAGAGTGTTTGTAAATCTGTAGGGTCGGTCGGGCGTAAAGATGATGCTTGCAGTTTTGTAGTTTCTTGTTGGTCACGTCATTATAATAATCGAGAAGAGGAGAGAGGAGGACGCCGCCTTTGGAGGTCCCTTTCCTCACCAGCCCCAGGAAGAAATGGCGAGTATTACAGAAACTGATTGCTGGCGATTAGTGAGGTAAGATGTGCAAACCAATCAAGGCATTTCCGGACAGATGTAGTGTCCTAGTCTCGCTAGCTTACGTGTTATTTACTGTGTCAAGGCTTTGCTGTATACGAGTAGGCTATTGCGGTGTTTGATTTTTTTGATTTTTTTTTTGAGTCTCTATGTCCTCTACAATGCAAGTAGTGCAGTACTGTGTGATGTCGTTATAAAACCAGACTGATGTTCATCAGTAATCGTTGTGGTGAGGGTAGCTGTTAGTATGTAACTGTGGTTGTATTATGTGTTCCAGTGCTTTATATTAGACAGGGGGAGAATCTAATTGTCTATAATCCTCGAGTGTTTTGAGTTTTTGATCTGATTTGTGGGAGTGTTGATTCGGTTTTGTAGGACGAACTAGAGCCATTTCCAGAGTCGGGGATAAGTCCGGTCATTATAGAGGCATTAACCAATGGTGGGTTATTGTTGGGAGAAAATGTCTATTATTTTTGCAGGAGAGTATTGTTTATTGTCTATCCTGTGGTTAGATTTAATACGTAAATTCTCTCTTTGGCGTCATCAGGTGAATATAGAAAAAAAGAATTTGTCTCGGGTAGGTTGGAATATGACATTAGTTCATTATGTTTGTCGTTTGGTTGTGAGGTGTTGTCAGAAGGCAGGAGGTTAAACTGGTCATTCACTCTTAGTGGTAGTCAGCTGTTTCTACTGTAGTTTATTTTAAGGAGGCCTATGATTTTATTTTTTCACAGCCAGCGAGTGGACATAGATTGGTAATAATAGTATGGGCAATCTTATTTGCATCCTTATAGTGATTGACTTTATTCCTCAGATGTTTGTAGTCTGTGAAGTCTACAGTTTTTTTTCTCCTGTATTGCTGAAGGCTTCCATCTCCTCCGTCATAGCAAGCGGATATTCTCAGACATCCAGGGTGCAGGTGCCTGTTTATACGTTTTAGTCTTGTAGGTGCGGTTTGTCATACAATGTAAAATCAGTCATGAAAATTTTCAACTTTCTCGTCTCAGTTCTAAGTGTCCATATGTTGTTCCAAGGTAGTTTGCGCGTCATCAATTAATGCGGCATAATTATATGTTTTAAGTCTCTGTATGTTACAAGTCTAGGTCTACGTTTAGAGCAAGAGGAGTGAATATTCAATGTATATTAAGTCATGTGCAGAGATGCCTAGAGCTTCTATCTGTTCCACTAGTTATAACTATTTGAGGATTATTTGTTATAATTAAGTCTGGTAGTGTGTCAGGAATACTTAGTATGATGGGTTGGTTTCTGAAGGCAGTATTGTCATATTGCATGACTGGAACATTGTCTGTAGTTTGTATAGTGTTGTAAGAATTTGTGGCTAATAGGTTCGTGTTGAAGTCTCCTAGTACAATTACATGTTCATAAGATGGTATCAGATTTTGGAGAACTGTATCACATGTCATGGCAGGTGACGACATTTGGGGCTTATAAAACTACTCCTAATAAACATTTCTGCATTTTCGCTCTAATTTCTATAAATAGGTATTCGGGTCGAGACGAGTATTCACTAGGCGAATGGGATACAATTTTCGGTTGTAGATCGGAACGTATATACATCGCCACGCCGCCTCCATTTTCCCGAATCTGTCATTCCTAATCAAGGTGTAATTTTGCATGTTTACAAGAGAAGAAGGAAGGGTATTTTTCAGCCATGTTTCAGAAATTAAAATGGCATGCAGATTTAGTGTTGAAAATATAGTTTGGAATTAAGTAAAGGACTATTTCATTGTAAGCAATATATTCACAAAACCTGGAATAAATTAGCAGAAATTACTCAGCCGGTAAATACATATCGCACTCCTTGGGGACTTAGTTATCAAGAAAATGACTAAATCTGCTTCCAGTGACACTCTCCATAACCTCAAACAAAAACGCACGAGAAGGAGACGTAGCGTAACTTGCTTCAATGGTGAAATTAACGGCTTTAGCCACAATACCACATTGGATGACTGCAAGAATACAGAGACCGTCTCTAGGAAACATTTTCAAAGTTGGTCTCTCTCGATGATGCCATACACGATCTTTGCCTGACGACGAGTACGATTCAGACATTGAGAAGTATGAAGTATATATTGACTCCGCCAAACGTGCTAATCCGAAGGCATCAAGGCGAATATAAAACAAAATTTCATTCTCAACTACTAACCTTAGACTTTCTGATTCGGCAACCACTGTTCCTGTCACCGTCCTGACGTACGGTTGGACATCTATTCGTCTCCCGCCAGTAAAACTCGAACCGTTCCACGGATATGTGGAATCATGGGCGCGCTTTTGGGAACAGTTTGAGATTTCAATAGACAAAGATCCGTCAATTTCAACCATAAGTGTTCATATATTTCTACGAGGATATTTTGAAGGCGAGGCAAAATAATTTGTGGAAGGCATTGCCGTCTTAGCGGAGACCTACTTAGAGACAACAAAAAATTAGTACAAGCCCACTATGGCGACACAAATAGAATAATTCAGGCTCACATCGATTATTTGGAAGGCCCATTCAGAATGTGACACTACCTTCATAGTATGTCATCGGCGCGTTCAGGCACTACAGTCCATCGGAGAAGAATTAAATGCCTACGGGAGAATACTTGCTCCTAAATTATTGAGGGCTTTCCCAGATTAGATTTATCGCAGTTGGATTTTCACGTTCGACAAAAAATCTGAAGGCGACATATTGAAACTGATAGAGTTCTTGAGTGGAGAACTAGATCACGCAGAACATTTTCTTCCATTTCCCTCTGGTTTTATCTTCTTTTCGAGTCTTCATAAAAAACATTGTATATTACATTGTATAATATTGATAATCCTATAAAGTTATATCTCAGCTATTTATTAATTTCATATACAATTTCGTCTTAATAAAAAAAAAAATAAAAAAAAAAATTTGTCCACGCAATAATTGATCTTCTTCGCTATCATTTTATTTATGATTCTTCTTACACGCATAGTGTTAAACAACTTCGTTTATTATTTCCATTGTCCAATTCAAACTTTCTAATATTCTTGATATTCATATTCCTTCTTCTTGTCACCTCACCAAATGTGGATAGGCTGACACTCCAATCAAAATATATTACTATAGTCTCCTGATTAAGTATTTTTCCACAAAAAATGAATACTTAACCGCTTGTTTTTCCATTGCTACACTCTGTTTGATTTCTTGCAGCAGTTAGTGATGCTTCTTCAATGACCGGCAGGTATTTGTTTACATGTTAAAAAGTCTCATCTTCCTGTTCTACAATTACCTTCTTCGATTACCTTCAATAACCACGGTATTTGCCTTTTGTATTTATTCAATATATTAATCATTCCTGTCATTTTGCTTCATCAGAAGTCATATGTTATAATTTTAAAATAATGTCAAACATGTTATTTTAAAATATTGTTAAAGTTGTTAATATTTCAAATTAACGTTAAACTAATGAACTTTCTTCAATACACAGAAAGAACAAGCTTTATTCACTGATCGATATAATTGTGAAATTTAGACAGGAAGTAGTATCTTCTGAATTCCAAGATTACAGTAACTTGTTACTCAAACTAATTATAGATTAAAAACATGGATGTTGATGTACATAATTTTATACATGAGGTAAATACCATATAGTACTGCCTGCAGGTATCTCAACATCGAATATACTTGTGGAGAGTTATAAATTTGAAACCGCACATTCAGTACGCAACTCTGGCTCGTAATTATAGCTGCAGGTTATGGCTCATGCACCGCTTCGCAAGGGAAACATTTTGTGGTCAGGAGCGGACATGGTCTGGTTTCAGCTCCACTGAATATTCGATCCCGGAAAACGAGACAAAACATGCCTAAAAAGTTAACAATTACAAATTCCCTCTCGTCGTAGAGCTCTCAGGAAGTTCTCGGTAATGAGATTGAATTGAACATATAGCTTAATTGAACATATTTAAATGTACGCATAAAATTTTAGTTTCAAAGGGCATAGAGGCACTTGTATTTAATTGTAGTTAATTTGCTTTTAACTTTATAATCCCTGATGTGTGTACATATTTATTGATTAAAAGCAGAGATTGTGTTAGATTTTACAGGAACATATCAAGTTTTAAAGCAGCGCCACAAGTATTTAGATAATATACAATAGCATGTACAATAACTGATTACGAATTAACTTAATTTCCACGACAAATTAGGATTCGATATTAATCTCGAATATATTCATCATATTATTATTCGCTCATTCTCAACCCCATGCCAATGGAGGCTGATCTAGAAATTTAAAAAGCGTCGGAACTGCCACAACTCATCTCATAGAACTAGAGAACTGTGGATTGGACAATAAAATAGTAATTTTCTATAATTTTTAAATGCCATTCACCTTTCACCCCAAAGGACCTAAAAGCCATCGAAATTGTCACCACCACGGCCAGAAGCCCCGAAAACTTTGGATTCGCTAAAACTGCATATAAAACAAATATTTTGCCAGCCGTGAAAACTTAAATGTGCATCTCGAAGAAATTTGAGTCTCCGAGCCGCAATGCCAACACAGAATTAATAATGTATGGAGAAATAACATGAGAAGGTACATGGATATAAATCAACAAGATTCCCTTGCTAGGTCTTACTGGAAACGTTCATTATGCTAACCAAAATACCTAAACAGAATTAAAAACGAGATCAAGGAAATTTCGTAAAATTACTGAGGTCTATATTCGATTATGTTAAATCTGAGGGAATTAGGAAGACGAAAACACATATACCAGGGAATTGCAACCATGTGTGAATATTGGATGCATCGTTTGTTCCCGGAAAAGTTTCAAAATTTAAATCCTGATTCAATGGCATCCTAAGAGTGAATGGTAAATCAAAAAAAAAAAAAAAAAAAAAAAAACATTGTAAACCCGGGCTGATATCTGGACAAGTTGCGGAAAATGAGAACAAGATTCATTCGTCAGTGAATATGCAAATTAAATGTAATGATTAATACTAAATAATTTTAATACTTAGTTTAATTATTTAATCTTTAATTAAATTATGATATTATCAATTGTTTTGTTTTTTATATTACTACTACACCATGATTTATTGATGCAAAATGTTAAGTAACTTAAGAGTTGCTTCCTGTAGGATCGATTTGTAAGTAACTTATAAATATTTTTTAACTCTAATGAAGTGCTACTATTACAATTTAACAGACTATATTTACCTTATACCCTGGACAATTGTTTTATTAATATTACATTTTACTATACCCTCCACGCAACAATTTTATAAATTCATAAAAAGAACATTTATAATAAAATTCTGATTTACACTATCTGTATCTTAACGATCCGGTTTCACCAATAATTAAATTTAACTAATCGTTAAAAATATTTTAAAACTGAACAGAAATTATATTTCATCATTATATTATGTAACTTTTAACGTTGTGTTATACTATATATTAGTTATTTTTTATCTTATGTTAAACGTTTACCTCACTGGTACCGGTACCAAAATGACTGCAGAAATCACGTGTAATAAATTCCCTTCATTTGATAATTACACTGTTTTTAACCTGTTTGGCTATGATACTCAATACAACGCTCGCGAGAAAAAAATGCAAAAATAAAGACATCACCCGAAACGAAATATCGTAACCTACATATCAGTTCGATCATTTAATAATATTTAGACTAACCGAATGATTACCTATTTAAGCTCTGATGATAGCAAGACTGCATGATGATCAGCGAACACGACTTCTAATACCGGAAGGATAATGTATTCATTTTAAATGAATAATATTACTTAACCGTAGGATGTTCCTCAAGGTTACACCGACAATTCACTCTCTTCAGGGAGCTAATTCTTCATTCTTCCACATTCTTCATTACATGTTTCCAGCCGTAGCTGATGACATGATTCTATTGCATAGTTACACTACTAGAACAGTTGATTTTTGATTTTTCCAATGAAAACTATATACAAGCTCTGCAATAGTCCATAGCTTAGATATGGATAAGGTGAATTGAAAATTCTCACCCAAGGCTTGAGATAATAGTGATTTAAGATTATTTCTATGGCAATTTATAGATGTACAGTTCAGCAGAATATGTTCTAAATCCTCCTCTTCAGCTTGGCACATAGGCGAGTCATTTAGGTTGAATCTATGTAAATATGTATTAATCACCATGTGACCTATTCTTGCACTTGATGCAAATGTCTGCACATGCCGTGGAATGTCATAGAGGTGTTTTAAATAATTTGGTTTCTTCATTTTGTTCCGTCTTTTTCCATTTTCGGATGTTAACCACTTGCTTGTCCAATATTTTGTGAAGTGTATTTATAGATGCTACGTATATTTAGGGATATAAGTTTTCTAGCTTGTACAAATTATTTTATAGCAGTTGTTGCAATTTTGTCTGCCACTGCATTACCAAATATGCCAAAAATGGCTGAGAATCAACTGATATGTTATTGTTTTCCCCTGGTTACTTAACTAGAGTCATTTATTCTGTATCGGCATTATTCTATGTGCGTATGTCGTTGGGGTATATTGAATGATACTATATACTGCTGATAAGGAATCAGTAGGGATACAGATCAATAGAGAAGGGCACTGTGATGCATACTGAATAACTGCTTTTATTGCTTCCAAATCTGAGTCCAAGCTAGATGAGGAAGAGCATGGGATACATGTAATAGCTTCCCTTGGTTTGCGAAAAAATAATATCCAGCTCCTGAGTTATCTAGGTCGATATTCAAAGAAACATCGTTATAGATATGTAAGAAACCATCGTATTTATCTGAGATAAACTCAAGGGAAATTGTTTGAAGTAAGGAAAAAGAGTATTTTTATTATATTTTCCTCGTATTTCAAAGCTAGCTGTAGGCGATTTCCATAGTCATGGGGGGATTTCATTTATAACGGGACATCAGGCATATTTTTACTACATATTGTCAAGGTGATGTCATTTTCTTGCAATCTGTATAATTTTAGCATTTTCTTTTCCCAAAACATTATGAGCACATTAAGTTTACAATATTTAGGCAGTTTTAGGTATTGTATCCAAATTCGTTTTTGTACCTACAGAAAGTTCCATTTCCATGCCTTCAGTTGGAGACGTTTTAGGGACACCTAGACATAATCTCATAGCTGAATTTTGAACTAGAGAGGTCTATTTCAAATGTTGTTGTAGCTGTGCGTGCCCATTTCCACAACCATACAGCAGTTTTGATCTAATGAAAACAAAGTAAAATAGGCGTAATGTGTGTATATCCGATCACCATTTTTATTAGCGACAAATTTAATAGGTTTAATCTATTTGTACGTTGAGATAAAACATTTTCAATGTGTGTTTTCCAAATTATTTTAGAGTAAAATGTAATGGCTAGAATTTTCGGCGTCTTGTTATATCGAAACTGTTGACTGTTCAAGAAAATGTTTGGTTTCATATTTTTATGGGGTTGTGTTTCTAAGTGAAAACGGTACACTCTGTTTTAGAGGAAGAAATTGTTATATCCCACTTTTATGCCCATTTGTTGATTTCATGTACTGCTAATTGTACGTGACGCATTGCTATATTTGGATCTTTGTTAGTGTGAGCTAATTCTTGTAATATTTAATGAGAAATGTTAATTTAAATTGAATAAAATAAATGTCTTTTTTAATAAATTATTTCATTCTCACGAGTAAGTTTTGACACTGAAGATGAAACTTTTATAATTGTTTCAATTATTATATAGGGTGACTATCAATATATTAGGCAAACATTTGCAAAAACATTGCTATTAATAATTATGTTAGATTTAATTGTATTTTTAAACTCATAAACAATTCTTCTTTGAATATTATTAAATTTAGTTTATTATTTTAATCATGAATCACTTATTCAATTATATTTTTTTATGTAATAACTTGATGTTTCTTTTTTTAAAATTAAATTTCTTATAAATTCGTCAGTAAAGTAACAATTATTATATTTACGTACATCATACTTTCTTATTCACTGTATATATATATACCGCTGTGATCTCGAGGTAGCGTGCTGCCTTGTCACGCAGCGGGCACGGGTTCGATCCCCGGTCGGGGCAGTTTTTCTTGGTGAGGCTTTTCTCGCGGTTATTCCTCACCTGTAAGACAAATGTCAGGAAAACGTTAAGACCCAAACGGGCCCCGAAATCATATGGCCATCATCATCATCATACTTATCATTATCATCTCATCATCATCCTTCACCGGTGTGGAAAGCAACGGGAAGCTACCACACGTACAATGCCCTAGTATATCTGCAAAGCATAGCATGAAAACGCTATGATTGGAGTGAAAGACCTGCCCTCGGGCGGAATTACTGTGGATGGATACATAACATATCTCTTAATACAATTTTTATGTAGACAACACTTAATGGCGTCAATCATTCTTTTAGCTATTTTTTTCTTTGTTGCGAATTATCACATTATGCAATCTGATGATATTCCTTGTTAACTTTCGATTGGGCACCTAATTAAATAGAGAGCACGATTTGCTCGTCTGCTTCCTCAGTTCTCCAATCATATATGGTATGTCCGGTCGAATGAAGCCCATATTATTTAAACATTCTTTTGTCATAATCATTTGTCAGTAAATTTAAATATGTATTGTTTATCAGAATAATACTTATAACGTGATGATTGCTATTCTTCTCATCAATGAGATCAAATATTTATTATGTTTTATCATTGGTCCATACATAATTTTTAAACTTGGATTTATGTATGCCACTTTTAAATTAAAAATTCCGAACTATTATTATTATAATCTGGGTAATTTTTCCAGTTATAAAATGCCCCTGGTATATTTTGTTTTACTTCAATACATAAGGGTAAAATAATATATGTCACTTTCCCGAACTAAATTATTAAGCTAAATTTCATCTACGTTTTGATCATGAAGTTGTCAATAACACTTTACAATAATAACACAACGATATGTTATATAGTAAATTATACACTTATAATATATTTTGACTATTTAACTCATGCCCCAAATGGGAGTCAATGACCAATCACGTTTCAATGATTTCTGTTTTACAACCAATCAGAGTCGTGTTTCACCAAATATTTATCAGTGTTATAATTACCATATTAAAGGAAGCTCCTCCTTACAATATTGCGTTCCTTTGGCAATAAATAGTATGATCTGGTTGCAGTGATAAACAAAAGAAGCAGTAGAAGCGTACCTATCGTTTCTCATTTGTTTTCAAACATCGCCGTTTACATTAAATATATAAATATTTTAAAATAACTATAGTTAAATAATGATTTGTGAGTAAACAGCTTAATTTTATTCGTTAAATAGTCCTAACAAATGCCACTCTTGATTTCCAAATTCTCTAGATAAATTCACGACTCACTTCGTGAGTCGTGAATTTATCGATAATTTGGAAATCACTCGTGGCATTACTTATGATAATTACATTTTAACATGTTTACTATCAATTTTTATTACAATTATGTTTCTACGGTATAGGGAGTTTAAATGGTTAAGCAATTCTTTAGAATACTTTCCTCTTGACTTATTAGTATCCTTAGCAATTATTTCATAAGTTGTGCCGATATAAGTATTTATTTTCAATATATGTATATTTAAATAATAGTTTCATTCAGTGATATATTTTCTTTAAAGTGTCCAAAAGCGAAATTTCTGTAACGAGAACTTTGTCACTTACTTCAGAATTGCATTTTCGTGTATGTCTCTTTACTTTTCTATTTCGCTTTCCTGCACGACTTTTCAACCTTTCTTTAACTCTTTGACATATTTCTTCGTATGATTCAGATATCTTATTAACTTCCATAATAGGTTCGGTTAAATTTGAAATTAGTTTTTCTGGTTTCTTATCAGTTATTAGATAAATTGGAGCATCTCCAGTATTTACATTTATGGCGTTATTCTTGACTTTTTCTAGAATATTTATATGTTTTTACGAATCTCTATGTCTATTATGAGTTATCATTTTTAAACAGGGCGTAATTACTCTATTGATACTTTCACATGGGTTACTTTTAGGATGGTATTTGCTGCAATTATATAATTTTATTCCCATATAAGTAAGTTTGTCTTTGAATTTCGGACCAGAAAATACTGCATTGTAGTCGCTTAAAAGTGCATAATTTGGTATATGGTTTCTTATTAATTTATCAACACATGATCTACTGTTGACACTTCTTAGAGGAAACAATTTCACAAATTTAGAGAAGACATCGGATAACACCAAGATATCCAATCCTGTTGTTCGCATTTCACCGTGTGTATCAATTACTGCAAGACTGTTAACTTTGTTTAAATATTTTGAGGAATTATGTCGTATTTTACATTCATGCATTTAGCTTTTTGACATATTAAACATGACAGAGTAAATATCCTTACGTTCTTATCAAGATGCTTAACATAAAATAAATTACTAATGTTCATAGATACATTTTCACATCAGGCGTGAAATGTCCTGGATAAAAGTAGATCCACATTATACTGGACAATTGCTTTCCATTTCTTAATATTTTTTACCATGGAATTTGTGTAATACATTTTCCTTTATACATATCTTGCTATCTGAGTTATTTACGGAAACAATTTTGAAACTTCTCGCGCAATACTTCAATTTGTTTACCTCTGGGTCTGCCTCTTAATTATTTACAATATTTTTTATTAACAATGAGAATTTTTTGTCCTTATATGTATTAACTCTGAACATTAAAATTTGGTGTTTGAGAGTATGAATTGTCTCTGGAATTTTTCCCACATTTCTCAATCTCGAGAGGAAATCTGCAAATAATTTTTGGATTTCCTCTATGTGTTTAATTTCAATGTCATACGACATAATCTCCATAATCATTCTACTTAACATATTATTTGACAGTTTACATTTATTAGAACGTTAAGCGAAATATGATCGCTATGTGTAATTATTTTATTTTATATACATATGTTCTGAATTTATTCAAAGCAAAAAAGATAGATTCCAATTATATTCTGACACAGTATAAATTCCTTCTAAAACTGTAGTTGAACGTGATGGAGTGGATACAAAATATTGTTGCCCATCATCGCAAAATTGAGTAGAACAACGCCGAGTCCAGTTTTGCTCGCGTCTGTGTAAATATTAAATTCTCCATTCATTTTCGGTCGTAGTAGTGATATAAAATTAGCGAACAATTTATTTATATTTGCAAAGGTAGTTTAATGGTCCTTGTCCATCTACATATGACTTTCTTTTTCAGTAGCCATCTTAACATGCTTACGGTTGAGGCGTAATTTATAACACACTTCAAATAATAATTCAGGATTCCCCCAGAATCTCCGAAGTTGATCAAATTATTAGGTGCAGGAATTTTCAACATTCCCTTGTACTGTGTCTGAATCAGGAATAATCCCTTTATTAGAGATCCGATATTAAAGGAATTGAACTTCTGACTTGAAAACACAAACTTCTCAGGGCTTAATGTCACTCCACTATTTGTAAGTTGAGTTAACATAATATTAATATGAAATAAATTATCCTCATAACTAGAGCGAGGAATTTTATGAAATTTCATGTTTTAAACTAAGTATCTTTACATTCCATGCTATGTAGAATCAAATAAGACCAATAAAAAACTTCATATTTCATAATATTTTAGTAAAATGTTCATATTTTAGTGAAAATTTCATACTCCTTCATATTTTCAAACTTTGAAATTTCCGTTTTTTTTTCAGTAAAACTTCTAGGAATTCATTAAATTATTTCTTGAAATAATTGTATTTATGTAATTTTTTAGTGTAATGTGGAAGACAAGTGAAAATTCTTCAGTATCCCTTCTGAACAAGATAGATAGATTTTATAAAAGCAGATAATTGGATGAGGAGTCACAGAGTGACAGTGTTAGATGGAGGTTCTTGTCCTAAACTCAATCCCCAGACCAGAACATGAGTCTAGATGAATAAGTAGAAGAACAATGTTGGAATATTCTATAATAATAATATAATAATAATAATAATAATAATAATAAATGTGCACTCAGGTTGAGCATTAGTGGTGGTTTAGTCTTTGCTGTAGTCTGTAATGGGTTTTGTCCTTTTCGCACATGTTATGATGTGGTATTTGCCGCATCTCTGTCCACACAACACACACTTGCATTCTTCGGTCGGCTCGTGGAATTTCTTGTTTGTACATATCTTGTTGTGAAATCCGTGTACTGCGAGTCGTGTTGTGACGTGTCTCTGGGGGTTGCACTCTCTGGTCCATCTGTCGTCCAGCATGGCAGTTGTGGTGTAGAAATCTATGTCTATTTCCTTCTTCTTCCTATTTCTGATGCTTATGAATTTCTGGTATGGTTCTGTGGATTGTAGATAGAATTGGGTTCTTATGTCCTCTATGAAGTAGGTCTCTCTCATGAGTTCATAAGCAAAACGAGATGGCGCTGTTTTTCCTATTCTCAGGATCCGTTTCATGAACATTGCTTTCACTTTTTCGATTCTTATCAGATCTCCGATCTTAAGTTTTTCCCAAATTATCTCTATTCCATATGTAATAACTGGTGCCACTGTCGTTTTGAATAACTGCATTGCTGTACCTGTCGATAAGTTGGCCAGATTCGGGATATTGTATGATGTTCGGATGGCTGCCGCTGCTCTTTCTTGGATGTGTATTCCGAAGGACGTTGCTGTTGTCTGTAGAGTGAATCCTAAATATTTGTATTTCCCACTTTTTGTAGTGGTTGATTGAGTAGTGTTATGTTGTCTTTTGATGTTGATTTTCCCCCTTTTCTAAATGTCATCTGGACTGTTTTCTCTTCATTTATCTGCACGTTGTTCTCCTGTGCCCAGATCTCTAATCTTTTTATTGCTTTTTGTATGTCCTCCTTTTCTGTAGCTCCTATCACCATATCGTCTGCATATAAGATTAGTTTTGCTTTTGAGTTTTCCTCGATTATGGTGTTCACGTCTGCTGTATAGATGTTAAACAGTGTGGGGCTCATGGGATCTCCTTGCAGAACTCCGTTCGTCTGTACTATATCTTCCGAAATTTCAACATTGTTGTTTACTTGGACTATGTTTCGCTGTAGGCAGGCTTCGATTATTCTCACTAGTGGGTCTTCCTTTCCGATCATCTGTTTCAGTTTCTCAATGAGCTTTTGTCTGTTTATTGAGTCAAAAGCCTTCTTGAAATCGACGAATACTGCATGGTACTTCCCTCTTGTATGTCTTAGGGCGTCTTCTATTTGGTCCATTAGATATTTCACTGCTTGTACAGTGCTTCTGCCTTTCGTAAATCCAAATTGGTTTTCCGGGATGTGTCCCTTGGTCGCTTCTAGGAGTCTTTCATTGAGGATCTTTGTGAACACTTTAAAGGAGGCGTTTTCTAGCGCTACTCCTCTGAATGAATCAGGTGATGCTCTGTCCCCTTTTCCTTTATATAGTATCTTTAGGGTCGCTGTGTTCCATCTCTCCGGAATTTCTCCTTTCTGTATGCATTTGTTCATCAAGTCTTTCCATAGTTCCTCTAAGTTGTCGAGCGATTCTTTGAGGTGTTCCATGTAGATGTTGTCTGGGCCTGCAGATTTTTTGTTATTCCCTCCATTTATTGCCTTTCTGAGTTCTTGTGATGTTATCGGTTCTTGGATCTGTGTGAGTTTCGTTTTGTCCAAGTCATATGCTCGGTCCATGTCCTGCTTATTCAGTAGGTCTGAGAAGTGGCTTTCCCATTTTTGTATGTGAATTTCTCCTGTTGTGGGTGAGATTCTCTTTTTCAATGCTATAAACGGATTTGATTTTGCGTCCTCCGCTAGCTTTCTTCCTTGTCTTTCTGTATATTCTTCTCTTTTCCTTTTTAGTATTCCTTTGTAGTTCCTTCTCTTTTCTGCGTACTTGGTTAGGTCTTCCTGTCGTTTGTAGGTTTTTGCTATGTGTAGTGCATGCAATGTTTCTTTCCTTTCCTTGTAGCATTCTTGGTCGAACCATATTTGTGCATATCTTCTTTTTCTTACTTTTATAGCTTTCTTCATCACTTGGGTGGAGATTTCTAGGGCTTCTTCGAGTTTGCCTTCTTCTATTAGATCCCTTGCTTTCTCGATGTTTTCTTCGTTGAGTTTTATTACTTCCTGTTGTATTTGCCTGGTGTATATATTTGGTCCATTCGCTTCTTTCCTCGTTTGTGGTATTTTCATATGGAAACTTGTCATTATCGGGATGTGTTTCCGTATGGGTGCCGCTGCGGAGTTCCATAGCCCGTTTTGTTTGATTAGTTTTAGATTTTCTCCTTTAAAGAATACTAGATCGATCGTGCTGTGGCCGTTCTGTGCGAAATAAGTTGGGGTATCCTTTGTATTCGCTATTTTGAACCCCTTCCTCTTCTAGAGTCTCTAGCAGAATGTGTGTTTTGGCAGTTTCCTTATCGAGCCTGCAGTTAAAGTCTCCGGCGAGTATTACATTTTTATCTGCTTTTGTTTGTTCGATGGCTGTTGATATTTTATCTATTATGTTTTCGATGGGAGCACTTGGTTGTATGTATATTCCTATTATTGTTACTGTGGAGGTTTGTACTATGATCATGTTTTCCTCCTTGGTAATTCCTTCAATATCTCCTGTTCTCCCTTTTATGAAACATGTGACTCCACCTGCTGGTCTTCCCTCCGTCGGGGTTGCTAGTGCATGTATGGCGTAGTAACCTTGTAATTCTATGTCTTCGGTAAGGAAGGTCTCTGTGAGTATCATGACGTCCGTATTGTCTATTGTCTTCTTTGGTATGTAGGGTAGTGCATTTCTTATTCCCTCTATGTTCCATAGTAGTATATTTATTTCCTTATTCTGCTGGGGTTCATTTTTCTTTGCCACGTTCTTGTTTAAGTTATTGTAGTTCCACCCCGTCGTCTTCTTCCCTTCTCCATGAGTATCTCCGAAATCGAAATCTTCTGACCTTAATTCCTTGTGGCCAGAAATCCGCGTTCTGTGCGTCTTCCAGGTAGATGTAAGGGAAACCGATCTTGAAAGCTTTTCTGTCTCCTAGGGTGTGAAGTTCTTCACATTCTATATTACCCTTAATGCCGTTTTTTTCCAGGAATTTTCTTATGTTGCTTTCGGTGGTGTTGCGTTTGAGTCCTCCTATGTACATCCAGGCCATCTTTTCCGCTGCTTGCAGTTCGTCGTCTTCTTTCCTGTGCCCTTGCCCGGTTATAAACGGTCTGCTGTCTTCTGTGTATCTTATTCCCTTTCTGTTTCTTTCTGATAATTTCTGTTCTTTTCTTCGAAAGCGTTGGTGTTTTCTTCATCTCTCATGTTATTTGTCCTCTTTTCATTGTAGTTTAGTTTCATTGGTGTCTTGCTTATTAGTCTTTGGTTAATTTTCTGTTCAATCTTTTTGTCCAGCTTGTTTTCTAAAAAGTCTATTATGTTTTCTAGTTTGTCGTTTATTATCTCAGTGTTTATTGCTGTCTGGTTGGCTCCCCTGTCTTTGTGTTTATTGTCGTGAGCTTGTTTCTTTGTACTGGTCGGTGCGTGTTGTGTTGTGTCTTGGTGCTTCTCTTCTTCTCCGTCAGATGTAGCGCTGTGGCAGACACTATTTGTTACTTCTTGTAGGTGGACAAGAGATGGCGCTACTTGTCCCGCTGGGCAGCTGTCTGGTTCCCGTGCCTCTATCAATTTGCCATGTGTAACCTCTTTGTTTTGGTTATTCTCATTTTCGTTCATCTTAGTATCTAGTTTACATTTCATTGATTTAATATAACTACGTATGGTTCTTACCGCATTTTGTAGTTCTTCCTTCGTTTCCTTCTTCAGGTAACCTCCTATTTCCGTGATATTTTCCACACTTTTTAGAGCATTCTCTAGCTGCCGTTCCGTCTCGTCCGCCATCTTAGAACTTCAATGTTGGAATATTCTATAGTCAGGTATAATAGCTGTCAACTCGTTATTGCTACCTGAGAGCAGTCCTTACTCTGTGAACAGATTACAGCATTTAAATGTAGGAAAGACTGCTGCTAAACTTGAAGCAGTAAATTAAAGTAAAGTAATCCCACTACAGGCCTCAAGAGGCCCTTGGGGTAGTAGGAGGATAAGGCTACCACTTTTTCTGGACAATCGGCACTTGATGTCAGCCTTGTGTGACGGCCGCCTTTACCCCCAGAACAAGGTCTGGTACTCATTTTCGTTTAAGTGCTTTGTGAAATTAGTGAAGTTCATGTAGGTAAGGGCATCAAACTATCGAATATAGCATGATACAAGTATGCTGCCATAACATCGTGTTATGTTGAGTATAATTTTTCATTGTGCAAAATAATTCTGACCGACAGGCCTTATAATTTACTATCAGAAAATATAGAAAAAAAAATTCTTTGTATTACAAACAGAATTGACAATTGGATTGCTCAAAACACAATTAGACCAAGATTATGGACACTATGTTAGACACATTTCATGAAAAAAAAATGTTTAAATGATTCTTAACTACATTTCACCATGTTTGAAGTTCAATATTAAATGTAACTTTAATTGCAAAGAGAGTTCTGAAACAATCCCTGGAATCAATTATGGACTAATAACTTTTAACATCTTGTTTCTCCAAATATGACATCTGGAATGGTTTGCTTGTATTTTAAATTGACCAATTTAATGTTGTTATACTTGCATCTCTAGGAATTTAATATCTTTATGCGATGTAAAAGTAGCAATAATCCAAATTATACCTGTTCTAAACTTTGTTAGTGCTAGATTTAATGGAAACCTGTTTGTTTTGGTTACAATGTCTTGTTTCTTGTATATATTTGGATTTCATAATTAAATATCATTCAGAAAGTAAAGTGATCCCACAACAGTCCTCAGGAGGCCCTTCGGGTAGTAGGAGGTTAAGGCTCCCACTTTTTCTAGACAATCGGCACTTGATGTCAGCCGGTTTGTCAGCCCTGCGTGAAGGCCGCCTTTACCCCCAGAACAGGCGTCTGGTACTCATTTCCGTTAGAGGCTGAGTCGACCCCAGGGCCATAGTGCCGCCAGAGGGTTTGGGTGAGTACATTAATTAATTGTATTATATACAACCTCTCAGTTTTTATTTATGAAGGTAAAGTGATTCCACTATAGTCTTGGGAGGCCTTTGGGGTAGTGGCACGTTGAAGTTCCCATCTTTCTAGATAATAGGCACACGATGTCTGCCGATTTGTCGGATATGCCCGATGGCCGCATTTGTGCCCAGAACATGCATGTAGTACTCACTTCCATTAGGATCTGAGATGACCCCTGGTCCACAATGCCACCAGAAGGTCTGGTCCAGCTAAAAATCTTGACAATATCGAGACTCGAACCCACGACGTACCTGTTTGCACCATGTTTCCTTATATAACTACACTATGGTGTGATCCATTAAAATTGTTTCAGATCATGAATATGATATTTTATATTGGGTCAGAATTAATGAAAAGCTAATTAAAATCGAAATACAGTGAATATCATGATTTCTTGAGCTATAAATAAGTTCTGTTTGTCTCATTTATATGCTGGTATTTACACTTAGAAGTTATAGTGGGCCTATGTGTATAAATATATGTAAAAAGTTTAGAAAATAGTAGCTTCATAATATTTTTGCGTCATAGTTTTCATATTTTTCATATTTTGTCTTCACGATTTCATATTATCGTATCATTTTCTTCGTATAATTCCTCGCTCTACGGTCATAACCATTATCAATTATAATAGAGTTACTTACTTACTTACTTACTTACTCACTGGCACTATCGAACTCGTAGGTTCATTTATATACTTAAATTTTACAATGGTTCTTAACACCTTCTGATAAAACAATGTCCACAACTCTCAGAAGCGCACTTCCACCATACTAAGTCCAAAGCCCATCTTGTGAACTCATATATACGTCCATTATGTATAAAGGCAGTATACGGTCGAACGTTGGGATCTGGGTCGATTTGCTAAAATGATGAAGTAAATATATGGACCTAATATATCCCCCTGTTATCATCATGTTCGCAATAGATGCTTCGATGATTTCGGGTATCCCGTACCCCGAATGAATTAATCCTTCCGCTAAGAATTTTGCCATTCGATTTAAGTACCCAACAGATGTGATTGGCGTAAGGTGAACTTGATTTTTTGGATTATTCCTTGGGATAATGTACCTTCAATCATCTCTTCTGCCTGTTTTCTTAGACAAATCGGAATTAGTCTACTCTTTATATTTATTTGAGGATGATCAATAACTTTAAACGAGTAATGCAAATAATTACAACTTTGAAGAAAACTGAGATTTATTCTTCGATAGATCTCATACGGTATGTCTCTGTTCTTCGTGAGTTTTATTAAGTTTTTCAGTTATTAGTAGACAGTACAAGATTTAAAATAAAATTGTTTAAAAATCACTCAATTAGAGATTTATCTCAACAGAGACTTAACATAATATAATAATGTTTTAACCGTAACTGAAGTGACAAAATAATGGGAAAACATTCAAAATTGTATTATTAAAGCAGCCCAAGAAGCGATTGGCAAACGAAAGATTTGGAAAATAAAACGAGGATTTAAAACATGGAATTCTGATATCGGAAACGTTATTCGTGAAAAACGAAAAACGTATTGCATTTTCTTACAAAAAAATGATGAAGAATCAAGACAAAAATATATACCGGCAAGGAATCGCTAGTGCAGAGAGCACATAGAGAGACTTGGGAGAAATTTGTAGGAAATGTTGAATATGATGTATATGGCAGACTAGATTTTGCATTTATAATACTAAGAAATATAAATAAATCAGAGAAAGATGCAGCCAATATAAATGGTATTTGATTCAAAAGTATTCGTTGAACGTTATAAAAAGTTGTGGCTTAATGAGAATGAACAATCTGATACTCCAGTAGATAATAAATTTGAAGGATGCGATTTAATCACATTGGATGAATTAGGAACATCAATAAGAAAACTGAAATGCAGATTGCAGAAATCACAGAAATATTCGTACCCAACGTTAGGCGAATTGCAAATGAATAACATTATTTAACCCTTGGTTATTTCTCAAGATTTCAAAGAAATTAAACTCTCTTCAAAGCAGCTAATTCTTGTAATAATTGATTAGTTATATTATTTTGAATTGAATAAAGGAACCTCTTCTTTAATAAATTATTTCTTTAACGAGAAAGGTTTGATATTGAGAATGAAATTTTTATAATTATTTCAATTATTAAATAAGATGACTGTAGTAAATTTGAAATAAAATTGCTATCAATATGTTAGATGTAATTGTATTATTCAACTCATAAATCATTCTTCTCTGAATATTATTAAATTGTATTATTTAATAATAATATATTCACTTGTTATATTCTACTATATTTTATATACTAACTTGATATATTTTATTTTCAATGAAAGTTCTTACGACTATATAATTAAAAGAAAACTTATTATATTTACGTTATTTACGTTCATCACACTCTCTATTTCCCTGTGTATATATCACATTATTATACGTAATATATTTTGTACGTCAATTTTTATGTAGACAACACTTAAGGGGACACGTAGGCAGAAAATCCTTAAAAAATCAGTTTTTTATTACATTGTTTGATAGTTTTGGCTTTGAACCATAATTTTACCAATTTTGATAACCCAATTCAAATTGCGTTTGTTTTTAAAAAAATAATTTACAAGCTGCTGCCATCTGCCACGCCCACCTTGTTTTCCAGCTTGCTGTCATATTTCGTTCTGTGTTCTATTTTACTGCTTATTTTGCAGGCATGTAAGTGTACATTATCTAGAAGGCACTATTTTGTAATTTATGAACAGGCTGAAATCTAAGACACATCAAACCTTATGCAGAAGGCTGTTGTTTATACTTTATGGTAGCACATGGTTAGTACATATTTATTTTGTTGTTAGTGTGAGGTTTTACTATTTTGAAACTCTGTTAAGTATATTTTGATTCTCTATTACTCTGTAAATATTTATATTAATAATAGGACGGTCTGAAAGAATATTCACAAAAATTAAGGAGTCTGAGATTCTGAATATAAAGCATAAGAGTGCAGAAGAGGTTAGAGTTGGTCAGTCACGGACACCTCCAAGTGCTTCTAAGAGTAAGATTGGTTCAGTTATAAATGTACAAAGGAGTGCTGATGAAATAACAGTGGATATAGAATTATAGATTTGACATTACTGTCTGATGCAGTAACTTGTGCTTGTCAGTGCTCATTTTATATTGATCATATTCAAAAGTGAATGTGAAGACTTGTAGAACAAAATAAGGGCAAATTCGAAAAGCTTCAAAGCCAATTGGGGGAAAAAACAGACTGACCAAGAATATAATTCATGATTTGCAGAATTGCTATGGTAATGCTATTAGGTGCAATGTGAATAACCTTCAGTCTATGAAACAGGCTGTGTGGAGCACTTGGTTTCATTACTCATCAACAGATGACATCCTTCAACATGGTCTTTGCTCTGAAACATAAGTATATTAAGCGTAAAGTAAAACAAATAACTGGAGAAAAATATGTCCAAAAGAACAGCCTTCCAGAAGAGGTAATTCTGACAATCACACCAATTTATCAAGCTCTTTGTGATCCAGAACTATTGAGATAATGCCTACATGTCAAAAGTTAGAATCGAAATGAGTGTTTAAATTCTCTCATTTGGGAGAGATGCCCAAAGACAACATTTGTGTCTAATCTAGTTGTCAGAAAAACAACTTTTGATACTGCAAATGTATTTAATGATGGAAATATAGCTGACATCGGGTCCTTGAAAGGCTAGGAATCACTCCAGGAATGTTTATGAGGCAAATGTTGGGACGGGTCGACAGACAGCGCATAACCTTCGCTGAAGTTAAGATTGAAAAAATTAGCCCAGCAAGTCAGACTGAGAAACAGAGGGAAGAAAAGGGCTGCAGAAGACCAGGAAGAGGATGAAGACTACAGTTATGGGGGATTTTAAGTACGTTGTGCCAACAAAACTACAAATTTCATTCTCTTTTCTCTTCTTTTTTTAGTTTTTTTTTGTAACTTTAGGTACCTTTTTCTCAGAAACTAATTGCGATATCTCAATGAAATTTCGTACCATGTTGATTACTTTGATGAGTGATTTTCTTCTAGTGCAATTTTCTTAGATTTTATCGTGTGAAAAGTACTGTATTTTGAAGCAAAAATGTTTGTTCGCATTAAAAATTCATTTAACAATCAATGAAGGAATATATAAACAATCTGTTGCATTAAAGTATATTGTTATTCATATAATATATATGAGCAAATATTCATGCATTTTCGTCAAAGGGACACTGAGAAAAAGGTAAATAGTCACCACAATGTATTAAAAAATAAAAAGTAATGCATCCACATAATTAATGTGCAAAAGTAATTGTAACAAAGCAGAGTGTTATAACTTGCAGTGATATATATATATATATATATATATATATATATATACCCTCTATGACAAAACGTGTAGCTATGACAGACCTTTAATGATAAGTGCATTTCTACCTACGTGTCCCCTTAATGGCGTCAAAATTCAGCATCTTATTTTAGCTATGTTTTTTTTTTCTTTTGTTAGGAATAATCACATTATTCAATCGGAGGAAGTTCGTTGTCAAGTTTTGATTGGGTACCTAATTAAGAAAGAGAGTAGGATTTGCTCCTCTCCTTCCTCAATTCTCAAATCATATTTAATATGTCTGGCCTATTGAAACCTACATTATTTAAAATTTCTTTTGTCACAATCATTTGACAGCAAATTTCAATATATATTGTTTATCTAATAATAGGAATGACGTAACGATGGTTGTTCATCTCATCGATGTGATAAAAATATTTATAATGTTCTATCATTATTAAATATATAATTATTATATGGCATACGCTATTAGAAGACGAATCGGGTGGAGCTATGGGTTGCTAGTGCACTTCGTGTAGCCTAACATATTGGAGTGGTGTTGTACATTTTGCGCCATTCGACTCCTAGCTGTAAATCTACTTTCCGCACTTTATTTCTTTTGAAAAAAATACTGGTCAGATCTCAATTTGAAGAGTACCCCTGATTAGAGCTTGAAATTAGGATTCTGACTATACAAAGACCATTTTCGATCGTCGTATGTAGATAGAGTTATGAGGATATGTTGACGCAAGTGCTAGGTTCAGCTAAACAACACATCTCCATCTGTTTTCGTTTCATTCGCAATCTGATTTACTCTGCTTTTTTAGGCCTTCGTAATATAAATCAGTCTTCGTTATGAATTTTTTGTGATCAGACATACTGTGTGCGAACGAGAATATCCCTCTTAAGTGTTTAAGTGATAGTTCAATGTTGTTATCGAAAACCTTAACCTTTTTAGGAAACTGTGTATATTTATTTTAAATATTATTTTTATACTAGTGTCCCATAGTGTAAAAATATATATTTCCTAACCAAGTACCAGTGTTGTAGGTAACAGGATTAAAGGAAAAATTATACACTCGAAGGAACGAACTGTGATTTGTATGTCTGCACTTATTTTAAACAATTATCGTCGGAAAAAGTGCGTCCTAAGATACTTTTTTCTAAATATCAAGTACTTAGAGCTAGGGAATGTAATATAAGGTGAGTACGGTGTCACGTATTTTTAAATAGAGCAAATTGGTGTACCTATATTCAAATCCCCTGGTAAACACTCTAGGAAACAAAACAATAACGTGTTTGTATGATTTTGAGGAAGGTGTCCTTCGCTGTACAATCTTTGAAATGTATGAGAGAGGCGAATATCCCACAATTAAGTGGTTGGTTTGTATTATATCGGAGTAAATTCAATATGAGGAATCCACTCCGTTCATGGGACTGATATTAAAATGCCTTGGTTTTAATCTAAAAGAACGAAATGGTAGAAAATATCTGGTAGAAAGAAGTGATATGGATAGTTCAAGAACACGATTTGTGCAACCTATGCATGACCTTAGGGCATCTAGTGACACTCGCCCCATATTTTGTCTTGATGAGACGTAGGTGAATCAAATTCATTCAAGGAAAGATATCTGGCAGGACTCTACCGGCAGAGGTGGCCTCAAAATCCACATAGATAAAGGAAATAGGCTCATGATTGGTCATGCAGGTTCAGAAAAAAAGTATCAAACTATTTAAAGCGACGGCATCTGGACTGTCCTTGCCTCCAAAACAAATTGTTGGTTACAGGCTGGTTAATATTACGACATAATTTATACAGTATATTACAAATCTACGATGGAAACCACGTTTTCACATATGAGATTAAAATAATTTTTCATGGAATATGTAAATATATTCCATCACTCTATTGTACTATATTTTATACTATGTTTAATTTCTTAACTTTAAACAACTAACTCACTGGCACTATCATAAACATAGCTTCATTACCGCGCGGACATAATCTCTGTACATTCCCTATTTTGAGATAATGTGCTCACATCATTCCTGTATAATCTACTTCCCTCAAATCATAGTTGATATTATTCTCCCATTTCAATTTTTGTCTATCAACTGGGCGTTTTCCCTCTGGTTTTCCTACAAGATGCTCCCTTGCTCCTCATTCATTCCCCATTCGTTGCACATATCGCAGTCTACAAGACTTAACTTTTTTATTATAACTGGTTACCTATGAAAGTCATGTAGCTCACTATTATGTAGTCTTCTCCAATCGCCTGTCTGATTATCTCTCTTTGGTCTAAACATTTTCCTAAGGATTTTATTCTCAAATACTCGTAATATGTTATCCTCCCTTATAATAAGAGTACATGCTTCGCAGCCATATAAATTAACTGAGAGTTTAACAATTAAATATATTTTCAGTTTAACACTTTATGAGAATCTGCTACGAAAAGAGTCCCTGCATTGTATAAAAACATGCATTTCCATAATTGAATCTATGTTTAATTTCTTTGCAATTATTGTTCCATGGTATATGAATTCAGTCACTTCTTCAAAATGTACCTCATTTGTCCACTTCCATTATAAATTTCTATGTGTGAAGATATGTTTGGTTTTATTGATGTTTGCTTCTTACTAGGGAAGTACGTATGTTGGATCAGTTGGATTGTAACAATAATTGGAGGATATTTTAGTTAACCGACATTAAATATGATGACGGTAGTCATTTTTTTTGCTAATGTAGTAAAACTCGTGTTATTTGTCATTATATTTCAATCGCGTCTCATTGACCGGTTCGTAACGGCACGGTTGATCATTGCAGTTGGTTTCTAGCACAAGTGCTGCTAGGCGATACCTATAGCTGTGCGAAGAACGTAAATATTAGTTTTCTTCCTTGTTAACTTTAATAACTATTTTTGATTACTTTATGCAGATATAAGAGCACCGTACACTTTTTTATTTACTTGAGATTCAGAATCGGTTATAATTTTGTCTACTAGAGTAACAAAAACAAATTATCATTTACGCTAACATCAATGGTGATAATGAAGGTCTTCGAAGAAATGGTTGAAACAAAGTTTTTGCGAACAACATAATGATGGCAATCCTGGAGCAATTATATGTGGCACATTCACTAAAACCAATGTCAAATGCATTATCAATCACAATTGTGAATCTCATTACACTTTGGTCCACGTTATAGCCAGACTTTTTCCAAGCATAAATACGCATACCTTTGTAAATTTCTGCTGACAGTTGATTATATACAAGGAAATGCAGTTTTATAATAAAGAATCTATCAGACACGTCACCATCTGATTTTAGAAGCACATATTCTTCATCAAGTGGTTGTATATATTTGGTGGCTCCTGCAGGAATAATTTTCATAATTTCCATACATTTTTATCGCGTAAACAGTCCTGTAGCAATTTTTCGTCCTTATGCGCGGACCACGAATCGCATATTAAAAGTGAATCCATTTCAATAGTTTCACTAAACGCATGTTTTAAGAATATTTTCTAATGTTCTTTTGTCATTTTTCCACTGGCACTACAGTCGACATACACATTTGGAGATGCATTCTGTTCTATCATCTTCTGAACTTTGGGTGTGAATTTGTTTCCAGTAGGTTCTTGAAAACAGAGGTATAACCTCTTGCCAAGTTGCCCACACATTGAAATAAGAATATCTATCGTGTACGAATGTGTAGTTTTATATAGGTTTTGAACTGTAGCAAAAGTGAGCTTTTTGCCTATGACTGTCAGTGTTGTTTTCTGTCATTTCATAATTAAATTGACTTAAGTCACAGATCCACACATTCTTTGTTGGTATGCAGTTCTCTTCAATGGTCTGATTAACGTCTCTTACAGACTTATTTGAATTGTCAATAGTTTGAGTTTCGTTTTCAATACAAATTTGGTAATTTTTCTTGAAGAAATATTATTTTCTTTTTTGAAATTTGAAATGAATGTCTTTGAAGCATTAAATTCATTCAAGCCCAATTCCTTCGCTCGAAAAACAACCCTCGTTTGTAAATGCCAATAGTTTACTGTCAAACCCCGATCTCGAGAATCTCGAAACTTACTAAGGATGTAGTCATTAATTTGGGCGATTTTGTGGGGATCCCTGTTTTTTATTGTGAGGCTATATAAGATGTTTTATTTTCAATATAATTTTAAACTGTTCTTACATTTCGGTTATTAATTAATGATGGCCATTTTTTATTATTTGTGAGTAGGACTTCCGGCCAGATTTCCTTGACATCCTATATTCATAAATGTTTTGCAAAGTTTCTTCAGAATAGGTAGACTGTACGTTAAGACGTTTAGGTTTTTTTAACAGGAGACGGCTCAAAGCAACTGGAATTGTCACGTTCCTCACTGGATTCGTTGGCAATTAAAAAGTCTTCAGAACGTCCACCTGTGTGAGCTTCTGATTGTAAGTGGCAAAGTCTTCGAAATCTAATGTATTTTCGCTAAAGTCCTCTAACCCATTTCAATATTTTTGTTCTATAAGTTCTGCCAGAAAATACGCAAACTTGTCATCATCTAATCCAGGTTCTTTGTGTTTTTCAAATGTTTCCAGAACTGTAGAATCTAACGTAGTTAATACGTAAGAGAATGTATTATGCCCATTTTATTATTTTGATGAAATATTTTATGGACTCACAAGACTATCACCTGAAAATGTAAACATTTACGTGTAAATATTCCGTTATGTCTTAAAAAAGAAGTATTAATTTACGCCATAAAAGTGCTAACCAATAAATAATAAAACAAATATTTTATTGTACTTTCAATTGACTCATTTTGAATGTTTAAATAGAAAAAAATCGTATATACTGTACATATATTTGACTACGGGAGTGAAAAAAAAAACATTTCATACTGCGGTGCGCTGTTCTTCAAGTCACCGTGCCGCTCCGTTGCAATACTTATTTCGTTAGTTTATCTCTCTCTCCATGCCCCTTTTTTGTTCTTCCCTCATTCACCACTCTCTCATTATCTTTATTAGATTTTTTTTCAAATGTTTTACTAATTTATTCTGTCATATACGGATGTTTAGCCTCTATTTATTGTTTTTCTTGTTCTTCATTTTCTATTAAATATTATGCATACTATTGAATTTGCAGTGAAATAACTATTATCACGGTGTTCAGTGTCCTTCATTCAACATTTCCTCCAAGTTTTGTTACAATCCGACTGGTTCAAAATAATTACTTCCCTTGTTAGAATTATTCATTGTAGTGTGCGTGTAGGCCCTTTGAGTTAAGCTTTCCTTGCTTATAACAGAACCTCAATTTTGAGAGAGAAAGATAAAGGAATATAGGTCAAAATATACTACCGTAAAACTTGTTTAATCTAGAACGTGAATAATGCGGAAATCTGTCCAATGAGAAAACATTTATTGGTCCCGGCGAAATAATAGTAATTTTAAATGTATTTATTTAGCATAAAACGGAATCTGTCGAATCCGGAAACGAAATGATATTTCTACACAATTCATAATAAAAATATAAAACGGAAAGACAGAGAGATAAATTAGTTTCCACTTCATTGAATTTCCGTCAAGCCAAGAAAACTATAAAAAAAATTATTCCTGCCGTCGGGTGAAGTAGAGATCCTACCTGTACCTGAAATGTTCTTTTCGGCCTCAATGCACACCCGTTATGCGAAATACAGATACCTGTCTTACAAATAACCAATGCACTGTAAAATCTTAAACTAGTTTAAATTCTGAGACTGATCTTTCACAGGTAGCGGTCTGAATTTATGGAATAAAGATTACTGAAACGAATGTATCATTGTCATTAAGTGAAAAAAGTGAAAGTGATTGATGATAAATCTCCTTATTTCCGGGTCGATGCTCCAAAGTCTAGCTCTAGCTGTTGCTAAATCCCTAGGAAACAACAATTACAAAGAATCTTCAGGTTGGCTGGAGAGTTTTAAAAGACGACAAAATGTAGTGTGGAATGAAATTTGCGGGAAATCTAAGGATGTGGCCGAAAGTGTAGTTAGTGAGCGGAAACCGACACTGGATCGCGCCTAAGATACATTTTTAAAGATGAGGAAACGGGACTGTTTTCTCACGCGTTAAGGTACGTACACACTTGCGCGCCGCGCGCGCGCACCATGTTCGTCAGATTTGGACGGGGTTTTAAGGTGCGCGCGAAAGGCGCGCGCGCGCGTCTCTCACCACGATCCACTCATTGTCGGTTTTTTCCACAAACACTTTGATGGTTCGCTGTTTAGATTTGGACGGGTACCTGAGAGGTTCGTTGTTTTCGGTGCGCACCTATTATTTGAGTATGGAGTGGTCAGAGGAAAACATGTTAAAACTTATTGATATTTATAGAAACAAGCAATTATTGTGGGATCCTCAACATAAGGATCATTTTAAAAAATCATTGAAAGGAGATGCCTGTTTTTTTTTTCAATGTTATGTGTTTTTTTTCGTGTGTACTATAATTGTATGAATAAATTAGAATTATTTAGAAAACATTATTTATTTAAGACGTTCATTTCATAATATTATGTATGAAGTATCACAAAACAATACAATATATAAACACATTTATTACTAATTATTTATTTATTTATTTCTTCGAAGACTCCAAAGAGCAAGATTGCTCATGTTAAGGGGCAATATACAAAAAATAATGGCCATAAAACAATTAACAATAAAAACAAGAAAACAAATTCAGGCATAAGTTTAAGTAATACAAACTACTATAGATGCACAATATATATACACATATAAATACAATATTTAAACAGGATAATATTAATAATAATAAAATTAACAAAATTAACTAAGAAAGCAATGAGAAAAAATATTTTTTAATACAATTAGAAAAATGTTTAACATTCGTGAAATGTTGATATTCAATAGGTAAGTTATTGTAATGGTTGATTAATGCATAACGAATCCCTTTTATACCTTTTTTTTTGAGAAACTAGTATCTTTGTGCAATAAAGTACAACCTCTAGTATAATAATCATGTACATCTTTATTAAAAATTAAGGCCATGTTATGGTGAGATAGATTCTTAATAATTTTATATATATATATATATATATATATATATATACAAATCATATTTTTTTAAATTCCTTTAATGCTATAATATTTGAAAAAGTATAAATAAAGTTATAAGATGTAATAAGTAATAAGCTTGACCAGACGTCCCGATTTTGGCGGGACAGTCCCGATTTTTAACAATTTGTCCCGCGTCCCGCGGCATTTAAAAAAAAGTCCCTATTTTTGGGAAAGAATGCAGGACAAGCGGGAGAACGGAAAGGGAATAGACATGGTTGGTTACACCTGCTCTGCAAAATGTCTACTGAAGGTTTGTGGGTTTCCTATGGATCGCAGGAGGTTCGTTGAAATTAATCATTTCGACGAACATAACACGCGCCGCGCATGCGGCGCGCGCGCGCCGTTCGTGTTCGCGGCGCGCATATGTGTACGTACCTTACAGTAGACGTATACTTCACTTTTCAACAGCAGCGGAACTACAATTAATCCAAGGTACGTAAAAAACATATACGGTTCCTATAATGTAAGATTATTAATAAATTTTAGTATTTTTAATGCGGTATTTTGCCTAATGTGGAAAAAACTTGGCCCCATGCGATTCTGCTTTGAGCACGTTTTACTGTATATTCTACTATTCTATGTTCATTTATCGACTTTTTTTTTAATTTCGCAAAGTATTCAAGACGAAAGATACAATGTGTTGCTACTTTAACGAGACTGTCACGTAAAGTGGATATAAAACTATGTGTTCATAGGTATCTGACAGAAGAATTCTCACTGTCATGATTTGTTCGACCCAGGAGGCGTCGTAAATTGGATGCGAAACCTTAACAATTGTACGAACTGAAACCTCTATTTTCTCTTTTGTTGCGACTTGAATCAGATACTTCAGCGAGATAATAGGACGGGTCCTTAGCACAGACTTTATTATTCATTTTATGAGTGTCACTTTTTATTGTAAGGATAGCTTTTTCCCACATTACAGAATACGATCAGTTTTATAAAATAAAATACTGGAAAATGCGTATAATTTAATAAGCATAGTCATAGTCATCATAGTCATAGAGATTTAATGGTTCTACAATCGGTCACCTGACAGCTCTATAATAAATCCACTTAGGTTTCCAAGATTTGTGACTTCGTAAACATTTCCTGGGTGCCCAGATGTAGCCGCAACCAAATACTTTTTCTTGATGATGTTTCCGCCATAGATCAATCTAACTAACGGATTTGAGACAACACGTACAACACACACAAATACCCTCGTAATTAACAAATATATACAATCACGTATACAAACAGAGGAAATGTACAGACTCTACAGGAAGATAATCCTACGGTAAAAAAAAGAAAATCGTCCTTCACACAAGAGCTGTGTATATTTATTTACTAATAATGTAATTAATATAACGAATATAAAATAGATGTGAATAGAAAAAGATGTGAAATTCTCATAAATTTGAATTTACGGTCCGAGTTTGTTTTGTTTTTACAGAATACATGCGTAGGCCTGCATCTTGTTAAACAAATCGATAGTGTCCGATAGAAAATTATTCAAACGTTAAATTCCAATGAAGCGAAGAATGAAAAATCAATTATAGATTATATTACGAATATGCAATGTATCAGATATTTGAGAATGTTCATCATAACCTATTAGGACAATAATAATGGAAACACCCTTACTGCAAACAGAAGTTTAGGTAAGTGGTGGAAAGATGCAAACCATAAGTACAATCGAGAAATTCGAGTTAGCCATCATAAATTATGCATTCTAATTAGAAAACACTATTTCATGCTTCATACCTGATTTTTTAAAGTGCTCACTCTAAATTTCTTTGCATTTTTGTATAATTAAACCTTATTTTTGAACCTACAAAAGTGGTATCTTGCCACTAGATGTGGATATCTTGCTACTGATAATGGGGAAAGATGTCATTAGTATTAAAAGCTTGTAGCTCTCAATATACGAAATACTCAATAAACGTTTTCACATTTATTTCTTATTCCAATTAGTAAACTACATTTCACTTTAGCATAATATAACATACATGTTATTATTTGATTGAGGTTTATCAAATATGTTGTCCAAATGTTACTTATGTACGTAAAATAGTTAGTCAATCCAAACTAGAACAATAATCACTACCTTTTCCTAAGATCTCATGAAATCATTGCTCATAACCTATGCTTTGAATTCAGTCATACCTAGGACATTTTCATAACCATACCAAGTAGCCTACACACAACACACAGGAAACAATACTACCGCTAATTGTTAGAGACGGGTAGATTTACTTATTTATAATTGGAAGCTTGAATATTTCTGTTCTTGTGCTGTATGTTCCATTTTTACTTCTTTTTCTAAAATGTGGGATATTTTTTTCAATGGTACCAACTATGCTGTAGCAATCCTATGGAAAGGAGCCACAATGTCGTTGAACCACAAATGGCTAACATGCTTCCATTCAATGAAAGGAAAAGAATTCCCTTTTGACCTCCATGTTCCTTCACAGTGACAACAATAAGAATAGTAGTTGTCAGCAAACAGTCGCTGAACACAATAGCAATATTTTCAAGGCAGTTAATGAGAAGCTGGTCAAAAATGCAATGCATTAGAAATCGCACGGTACGACTGTGCTACAAAGGACTATAAGAGAAATTCGTTAACTTACCGAACGGTAGCTATGTGGTTTGGAGCCTTCAGACAAGGACGCCGAGGTATGTTGTGTTGGATATTACTGATCTGATCATCCACATGTAAGTGACTAAATGTACATACAGTGTCCTCGTTAGTGGTGACGGTTCAAAACGTAACGAATCTTGAGTTACCGAAAGGTAAGTTTTAGCGCATTCGGTTGTGCTTTACATATCGAACAATCGTCCTAAAATGTTAACAATTTGCTGAAATAAGTTCGACTTTTTTTAATAAACTTTCAGAAATGGCACCGATGTGAAGATTCTCGGTACTCTTGCAGCACTTGTGAGCACAAGGAAAAACCTTCTCAAGGCGTATTATTATATTTGATGAGACCTGAGCCCCGTGTTTATGAGGTCCCCTTTTATAATTAAGATTGTCGTCAACACGTTTAACCACGAAAAACAACAGTCCGGCAGAGCCTTACAAATATGAAGAGTACAGTACATCAATTTTTGCCTATGCTTGGGATAGTATGATCTTGAAGCATTACCGTTAGAAAGGAATAGTTCTGTTCGATTTTGTGAAACAATCTAAGGGCATCTCTGAGAAGAAAAGGCGACACATCATGGCTATCGTTCTGTACAACAATGCTAGTTCACGTACGGGAGGAGACGTGTCTACATTGTTCAATCTCTGCCTTTGAGATGTGCATTATTTCCCAACATATTCTCTATTTCAATACTGTGCTATTTCGATCTAATCCCTAGGATGAAGGAACAACTTCGCGAGATTTTCTTCCGTACAGTTGGAAAATACCTACGATTCTATTCGCACCATCAATAGATTAGACAGTTCCAAAGGCTTCCCCATTGCTGAGAATACATTGCGTGCGACATGGGTGACTTCATCGAACGCCTTTAAAATTTAGAACAATTTAATCACGCTATATGCCGAGGAAAAAATGAAAGAATTAAAAAAAATCAACATTTAGACCAACCTCTATATATATCATACCATATTAAGCTTGCATTGCTCAATGTTAAAAATTTAATTGTAACATCGATAAAGCGTCACTGCTATAAAGTAAAATAAATATTCTCTTTAATTCGCTTACTTGATATAGTCAGCTACTAGACGGCAGTGAAGATAGTGTTCTCGCGACATCTAGTAATAATGGAGAGTATAATACGTATATAAGAAAAATAAGTGTTTGAATTGGATTCGCCTGGTAGTGTAATGGATATCACGCTGAGGTACAGACTCAGAGATCCGGTTTCGAATCCCGTCCAGGCATTTATTATTTTTCTTATCATACCATATTAAGCTTGTATTGCTCAATGTTAAACATTTAATTATAACATCGATAAAGCGTCACTGCTATAAAGTAAAATAAATATTCTCTTTAATTCGCTTACTTGATATAGTCAGCTACTAGACGGCAGTGAAGATAGTGTTCTCGCGACATCTAGTAATAATGCAGAGTATAATACGTATATAAGAAAAATAAGTGTTTGAATTGGATTCGCCTGGTAGTGTAATGGATATCACGCTGAGGTACAGACTCAGAGATCCGGTTTCGAATCCCGTCCAGGCATTTATTATTTTTCTTATCATACCATATTAAGCTTGTATTGCTCAATGTTAAACATTTAATTATAACATCGATAAAGCGTCACTGCTATAAAGTAAAATAAATATTCTCTTTAATTTGCTTACTTGATATAGTCAGCTACTAGATGGCAGTGAATACAGTGTTCTCGCGACATCTATTAATAATGGAGAGTATAATACATATATAAGGAAAAATAAGTGTTTCAATTGGATTCGCCTGGTAGTGTAATGGATATCACGCTGAGGTACAGACTCAGAGATCCGGGTTCGAATCCCGTCCAGGCATTTATTTTTCTTATCATACCATATTATGCTTGCATTGCTCAATGTTAAACATTTAATTATAACATCGATAAAGCGTCACTGCTATAAAGTAAAATAAATATTCTCTTTAATTTGCTTACTTGATATAGTCAGCTACTAGATGGCAGTGAAGACAGTGTTCTCGCGACATCTAGTAATAATGGAGAGTATAATACATATATAAGAAAAATAAGTGTTTGAATTAGATTCGCCTGGTAGTGTAATGGATATCACGCTGAGGTACAGACTCAGAGATCCGGGTTCGTATCCCGTCCAGGCATTTATTTTTCTTATCATACCATATTAAGCTTGCATTGCTCAATATTAAAAATTTAATTATAACATCGATAAAGCGTCACTGCTATAAAGTAAAATAAATATTCTCTTTAATTTGCTTACTTGATATAGTCAGCTACTAGATGGCAGTGAAGACAGTGTTCTCGCGACATCTAGTAATAATGGAGAGTATAATACATATATAAGAAAATTAAGTGTTTGAATTGGATTCGCCTGGTAGTGTAATGGATATCACGCTGAGGTACAGACTCAGAGATCCGGTTTCGAATCCCGTCCAGGCATTTATTATTTTTCTTATCATACCATATTAAGCTTGCATTGCTCAATATTAAAAATTTAATTATAACATCGATAAAGCGTCACTGCTATAAAGTAAAATAAATATTCTCTTTAATTTGCTTACTTGATATAGTCAGCTACTAGATGGCAGTGAAGAACAGTGTTCTCGCGACATCTAGTAATAATGGAGAGTATAATACATATATAAGAAAAATAAGTGTTTGAATTGGATTCGCCTGGTAGTGTAATGGATATCACGCTGAGGTACAGACTCAGAGATCCGGGTTCGAATCCCGTCCAGGCATTTATTTTTCTTATCATACCATATTAAGCTTGCATTGCTCAATGTTAAAAATTTAATTATAACATCGATAAAGCGTCACTGCTATAAAGTAAAATAAATATTCTCTTTAATTTGCTTACTTGATATAGTCAGCTACTAGATGGCAGTGAAGACAGTGTTCTCGCGACATCTAGTAATAATGGAGAGTATAATACATATATAAGAAAAATAAGTGTTTGAATTGGATTCGCCTGGTAGTGTAATGGATATCACGCTGAGGTACAGACTCAGAGATCCGGGTTCGAATCATGTCCAGGCATTTATTTTTCTTATCATACCATATATATATATATATATATATATATATACATATATTCCTTTTACGGCTTCTGGTGACTTCTTTAGCAGTTTGACTTTTCCTTACTGATGTGCTAAATAGTGCAGGCTATCGAAATGTGGCAGATTTCCTCATATAGTGTCCAGCTTGTAGACGGATTAGGGTTTGTCGATTTTTCGTAACATTTCGCATTTTTTCGAAAGGTCGGAAATGGCAAAGGCATGGAGTGAAATTTTATTTTAGTTAAATGGAGATGCATTCCTTCCATTCCTCCAATCTGAAAGTGTCATAATTTGTAGCAGTTTGTTCCTTCCTCAAGAATCCTTTTAACTGTAGATGTGTTACTGAGCGGCCTGACTAACTGAAGACAGAGTTGGTGATTATATATATATATATATATATATATATATATATATATATAATAAGAGCTATGTGCAGTATCAAAGACATCACATCGTTAAAATTAGTCACAGCCATGAAATTATTCGCATCAGTGATCACCCCGATCGTCACCTACGGGATAGAACTGATATGGGAGAAACTATCGACCAGCGATTTGGAGAGGTTAGAAAAAGTAAAACCAAGATTCATAAAAAAGGCACTAGGTGCAAGCAAATACACACCAAATAGAATGGCCTATATGCTAGCCAGAGAAACCTTCTTCCTAGAGGACCTGAGGCAAAGGATACTACTGCCAGCAACGGAGCCATATAAGAAAGTCATCGAAAAAAAGAAACAAAGAGAAAAAGAGATCGACGAAGATTTCTACGCCTCAGATGCCATGGTAAACAGAGATTGGACTGGAAGTAACCAACCACAAAGGCACAGAATCAAAGGTTTAGCAACACACGGATACCATCACAAAATGTGCAAAAATACAAAATTCCACCAACCGAGTGATTCGTGTGAATGCAAGATATGCGACCAAAAGTGTGAGCGATACCATTACAAACAATGCAGAATATGGACAGGATCACTGAACGAACTCATAAAAGACAAATCATAAACTTATAACTAAATGCTCTTTCGAGTGCCTCTTACCAACTTATATTATTATTATTATATTATATATATATATATATATATATATATATATATATATATATATATATATATATATACATAATATGCTCGGATAATGCTGTGCCAAAGAGTTGCAAATACCGTGTTGTATGATTTGGTAAACATAAGATAATCTCATCACATTCTGTTGCTTAATCTATTAATATTGACACGTGAACAGCAATATCAATATAAATTCACGGATTTGCAAAACTGTCTGATTTATTTCATCAATGGAACATAAAAATACATAATATCCAAATGACAGCAAATAGAATTCCACCGCCTAGAGTATGAAATATCTTTCCCAACTCTTTCCTTGAATCTTTCTTTTCCAACCTCTCCTTAAATGTGAGTTATACTTGAGACGTTCATTAAATAATGTAAATAATTTCAGTTTTCGGTTTCCTTTCATTGCAAATGAACGAAACTTTACAGAACCAGTCTTCGATCCTACTTTTCTAACGTAAAGACGTTTCATTGGTTTCCGACAGTTTTGAGCAGCTTTGATATACTTTAGTTTTAAAATGGCGGCTGATCGTAAAACACATACAAATCAGAGAGATGTGTTGAATAACTGGGGGATCCGATATTCTTGATTTATCTCATTACGCCGCTGATATTTTGCTAATCCAATGATTGACAGTACTCCTATCCATTACTTGTTCCCCAGACACATTTCGTAAGTATGCGTGAATATTTTAAAAGATCTGCTCCACAGAAAGATATTCAATTAGAGCTCTCTGCTTTATTCGTATTTCTTGAGTAGCCGCCATTTTAAACACGTACATGACAGTCATCTGTCGGAAAGAATGAAATTTCGTGACGATATAAAGAAATGATTTGCAACGAATCTAGAAAATCAGTATTCTTATGAACTGTATCACTCTAATGGACACAATTTGTTATCAAGTGCTGGAAAATGAGTGAAATATTGACAAAGTGCCATGTTCGACCGATTCTTACATGCTATCGAAGAACATAAGAGGAATTTGGAGAATAAGAATACAAGAAGACTTTAATTTAAAGTTTTCTAAATAACTGTAAACACGGTTCAAAAAATGTTGCACATTTTAGAAAAAGTAAGGAAGTTATTTTAAAACAGCAGTAGAAGTATGAGTAAATATGAAGTGAAGGAAATATGACGAGAGAATGAATTAGGAAGTAATAAGATATTAGTAAGTCAGAAACAATGAGTGTGAAAGAGTCTAAATTTCAGCAAGATTATAAGGAGCATAGAATGTCAGGAAATAATCTGAAATTGATGTGAGGGAGTCAAATGAGAAGTCATTAACTCTATGAAGAGAAATATAAATTTATACAAAAAATATTAATCTATAAGGTATTAAAGTACAGGTTAAAGGTTTATTCCTTCATAGTGTTCTGCTCAACAGCAGGTTTTTCAATGCAAACTCAGAATTCTCCACTCTTTCCTTAACTCAGCTTTCCTTTTTGCATCTGCATATAAACCGTTTATATTAATATTGTCTATCATCTGATGTCTTTTTCTGCCTCTTTCTTTCTTTCCGCTGACGATTCCTTCTTGAGCATCCTTCAGCAGGCAGTTTCTTCTTAGACAGTGGCCAATCCAATTTCTTTTCCTCTCATTTATAACTTCCAGCATTGTTCTTCTTTCACCCACTCTGTCTAGCACATCTTTATTTATTACTTTTTCCGTCCATTTTATACGTTCTATACTTCTCCTTATCCACATCTCAAAAGCTTCCAGGCAATTTTCCTCATTCTGTCGTAATGTCAAATCTCTGCATCATACAATGCCACACTCCACACAAAGCACTACACTGGTCTCTTCCTTAATTCTTTTACCAAATGTCAGCAGAAAATGCTTCTCTTCTTGTTGAAAGTTTATTTTGTCATTGCTATCCTTTGCTTTAATTCTTGACCGCAGTTCATGTTACTACTGTTAGTACAACCCAAGTATTTAAAGCTCTCCACTTGCTCAATGGCCTCATCATTAATCCTCACGTTTATCTTCCTTGGTTTCTTTCCTATAATCATGGCCTTCGTCTTATTTATATTTATCTTCATCCCATAATCCTCTCACTTATCGTTTAGCTCCATGAGCATGTTCCTCAGTGTCATTGCATTTTCTGCTACCAAAGCTATATCATCAGCAAATCTTATACCCTTCATTCTTCTTCCTCCCATGTTTACGCCTGAAGCCGTTCTTCATTTGGTCTTCCAGGTAGATGTTGAAAGGAGTATGTGATAGAGGACATGCTTGCCTTACCTCCCTTCCAATTTCTCTTCCTTCTGACATTTCTTCTCCTATCTACACTTTTATTCACCTTCCAGTTTACGCCAATTTTCTTCAAGATCTTCAGGAGTTTATTCCAATTTAATCTGACAAAGGCCTTTTCCAGGTCAACAAATACTACATAAACGTCTTTATCTTTTTCTGTATATCTTTCTGCTGTTGTTCGTATCAATCCAATTACATCTCTTGTACTCTTTCCCTTCCTGAAGCCAAACTGTTCTTCTCCCAATTCGGTTTCCATCGTAGAACGTAAACGTGGATTCAGTATTCGCAGGAAAATCTTTGCAGAGTGTGATATCAAGATGATAGTCCTGAATTCCTTACATTTCTTAGCATTGTTTTTCTTCGGTATTGCTAATAACGCGTCTCGGTCAATTCTTCGGGCCATTCACCTTCTTTATATATCTTGTTGCATAAACGCAGAAATTCCTTCTTTCCTTCACCCAAACATTTAACCAATTGAATGGGAATTCCATCTATCCATGTTGCTTTCTCATTTTTCATTTCCTTAATTGCTAGTTCAACTTCTGCGAACAGAATTGAAAAATCTTTTTCATCTTACGATACGTCTTCTTCATTTTCTATATACAATTAGCCGGACGATTTATTGTCTCTTATAGCTCTTCTACATATTTATTTTATACGTCCGGAAACTTTTACCGTGGAAAGACTGACTCATCATTCCATGTTTGCAGCTTTACAAGGAATTTATAGGTGTGGTAGCTTCCCGTTTCTTTCCACGCGCCACTCTCTCTTTTGCATCTTAAAATCTTAAATTATCTTAAGAAGGTCGCGAGGATCTCCAACTTGGAGGTGCGGAGAGTGGATGTGGTTAAGTTAGATCCTCCGGACTTCAATGAAATTCACCCCAGAGGTTAAATATCGGTTCCATCAGGGTATTGACCACATCAAGGATCCGGAAATCTCAATTAGCCTCAGCCCCCTAAAGGTTTATGAGAAAGAAGACAAATTATAATTTTAAGAGGAGGAACGCACGAACAAAAGTTAAGTCTTTCCCAAAGGACTAGGTTTTTTAATGCTAGAATCTGGTTCCAAGTTTTGCGAATTCAAACAAGGTTCGGGTGGATGGATTTTTAAGGATAAAAATTCCAAATGTGAGTTCATTTAGAAAGGAAGCAAATCTTTGGTTCTATTGCCGTAGATTTAGAGAATGCAGGGGAAGACCTGAAAAGAACCCTTTGGGAAATATATGTCGGCTCTTTAATGCACCAAATTCAATTTCGATGTTAATGGTTACATTTACTATAGAACGTAATTAGAAACATAAATAAACCAAAACTCTGGTAATTTAATTGCAATGTTAATAGTATTTTCGAGGCATTAAATTAGAATTTATGTAACTCAAATAATATAAAGAATGGGAATTAAAATACTACTGTAATATCAGACACCTCTCACATTTTCTGACTGAAATATTTAAACTATGTCAACTGAACTATCATCGATTCGTTTATATTAACCTGTTCTCCACATCACGGACTATTCTAATTGCCTTTTCCGCCTCAGAGTTGTTCTGTCCATATTTTCACTGCCTTCCTATATACCATGAACCTCTTTGCTAGTAGTTAAATGTTGCTTTTGGTAGTTTTGTTACATTCATTTTTCTACATGTCTAAACCTATCTCTATATTCTTTGATTTTATTGTTCAGTGAATATTTATTAACTCTGTTCTTACATATACATTCTTTATCCATTCCAATCTTGTGATGCTTTTGTTCTTGTAAGGAACTTAATTTCTACGATTTGTATTCTACGTTGTAATTGTTTCGTCATTACTCATGTTTCACTCCTATAAAGTAATGCATGAACTGCCAATGTATTATAAAACTTCAAACCAGTATCTCTTCTTGTTTTGTTCTTTAATGTTTTACGTATAGTTTCACATATCATTTGAAATTTAGGACGGAATTTATGAAACCATTTTTCGCAAAGAGCTACTCTTTCCCCTCTCTATGACGTAGAGAGTACTCGTAAAACCGGTTTTATGAATATTCTCTATGTCATAGAGAAGGGGAAAGAGTCGCTCTATGCGTAAAGATGGTTTCATTAATTCCGCCATTAGACACTTTCATATTTATGTCTCCTTAAGTTTTGTGTTTATAGTAAAAGGACGACTCAAATAATTAAAATGCCTTACTTGTTCCAGAGGTTTGTTTCTATTATAATTTTTTTATTCAATGTTCATTTCCATCATTATGGAATGTATGTTAATTTCACCTGCAGTTCAAGTGGAGAACTGGAGAATAACTGCCAGAAAATCTCGACTGGAATGGTTTAGAAATACAGAAATTAGAAAATGGATGAATGCAGAAAGACGTATAATGGATGATGTTGAACCCAGAAAGCTAATATGGTATGGACACGTAAGAAGAATGCAGGATAGAAGACTGCCAAAGGACGTTTATATATGTAAAAAATGTAAAGAAGGAGCAGAACAGGAAGATCAAGAACAACCTGGAAGAATATTATTCAGAATCTAATGTGGAAATTTGGTGTAACGGATGAAGACACAGAGAACAGAGAACGATGGAGAACTGGAAAATTTGTCAACATATATTACAAACTGATACTCATAGTGATTTATGTATTTTTTTAAATGCATGTTAATTATAAGGATTGGTTTGAGAAATCCCTCTATGATGAGGACAATTCTCAAAATGAATGAATGAATGAAAAAGTCATTATTTCTGTTTTTCTTTTGATATTTTAAAATTATATTCTTGGCATAACTGATTTAATTGATGTAAAGAGTGCTGTAAAGTATTTTAATTTTCTTCAATAATAACCACGTTTTCAGCATACATTTAAACGTTCAATATTTTAAAACGGTTCATTCATACACCTATATAAACATTTATTTTCCAATTTTGGACAAAGTCATTAATATATATATAATTTATAAAGATTAGGTGATAAACTACACCTTTTCATACGCCTTTATTTATTAATATAGCTTCGGTATTTGATGTGTCATTTAAATTAATAATAATAATAATAATTTTATTTATTTAACAGCTTCCACAATGTTTCGCACATCTTCCTGCCCCCAATTAATCTACTGTCATTCTCCTCTACATCTCTCTTTTATTCCAATCTCCATGGACCAATTCCTCTTCCCTCGTACTGTTCAAAATACCATCTATTTACGTTAATAATAATATAATAATAATAATATAATAATAATAATTATAACATTTTAATTTTAACTGGTAGAACTAAGATTATAGTGCTTTACATTCTTCTGAACCAGTAAATTAATTAATACAAAATACACTTACACACTGTAATAAAATATCTAAATTAAAAATACTTCTAATATAAAAATGCACTTACATATGAACTAATTGTTAAAAATACTACAATCATTTTAAATACATACTACTGTGAAGAATTTGTGATTTATCAAGTAACTTATTACGACTATTTAACTCCTGCCCCTAATGGGAGTCAATGGCGAATCACATTGAATGAATTTTGATTTACAACCAATTCCAGTCGTTTTTCACTTCGATTTTATCAATTTAATTTTATGACATTATAATCAAGCTCCTCCATTTTACATTCAGAATAGGCCAGATCACTATTTTGCAGTGACTGACTCTCTAAGGAATACGATGAATATAACAATTTATATATTAAAATATAAGATTCCTTGAATGCAAGTGGTAGCCCGGTCAATTTAGCTAAAAAAATAGGGGTAGGCTTACAAAAATTCGCATAGAGCTAAAAATTGGTACGAATGTTGGAAACACCATTTCAAATTAAATGTGAACAGTCCTCATCGATTCCATATCTGGAAAAGAAATATCCAAGGTCACAATTCGCGAATGTGGGTTTTTTGCATTTTTCAGTCAATAAGTAAGTTTTATCAAAAAACTAGGCCAGACAAAAGTTGTAGATCATACAATCTTCTACACAAATAGTTCATGTACTTGTTTCATATGAAATACCATTCTTGAGATATCACCACTTGAAACAATGAAAAAAAATATGCACGCTTTTGAATCGCAAGTTAGCCTCTTATACATCATGGGATATTTAATATAATAAAAATAATGGTTGAATAACTTATATATACAAGTTGTATATTATATGATTGTGAGAATATACATAAAAAAGGAACTCAGCCTCTAACCTTATGCAACATCTGACGAGTATTCTATTGTTGTCCGAGTGGCGACAGTCACATACCTGTTTTTCTCTGGAAAGCACAACGAAAGACTTTTAGTATATTGTTGAACGTTCCATTACAGTGCATACACGTAGCTGTTGATACACGTGCTTGTTAACAATATTTCTTAAAATAGTTTTGCTGTTCAATAATTAATACAATGTCGCAATTTTGCTTTGTTTGTAGTAAACCTTTGATTGAAAATGGAACAGTTATTGTTGATCGTGGAATGATGACTTTGAACGATTCAAATGTTGAGAAATGATGGGTTATCGTAATACCTGAAGGACAAGAAATAATGAAAATTCATGTGCAATACCGTGTAATGTATACTCGAAAAGTTATATTGCTGGTTAAAAGACCGCATGAGATGGGAGTAAGCCAGTACATCTGAAATCAGTCCACCTCGTACTAGAGCACGCGTAAGTGAATCCATTTTTTGTTTTAAAATATATAGCTTATTGTGTGGAGTTGAAGCGAATGAAGAGGCTGAGAAGAAAAAAGCGCAAAATGTTAGGCATAAAATTCATAAAGTTGCTGTACTCGAATTTAAAGAATCCATTCTGAAGGTAGCTCGGACTCGTTCTGATGACGTAGCAAAAATCATTACTGCACGTATACAGTACGAATATGATTTAGTTGCTGTTGAGGCTTGGTACCATAAAAATTGCTATAATTCCTTCTTGAGACACACCATTAGGGATAAAATCGGCCGTTCTCCAGATGAATCTACTAATGTGGCGATGGAGAAAAAAGTGATGACTGTCAGTTTTCATTGGAAAATTAAAACAAAAATTGTAAAAATTCAGCTTTAGATAATAAAACAACACTAAGATTCGATTGAAGTTAAAGCATGATCATCACGATATTCTTAAACAAGCTAGGTATGAGAGAAAAAAGTCAAAATGAAAAGGAAGAACGATTTAGAATCATTAAAGATGCAGCACAACAACCATTCCAGGGGACATTCAATGCTTAGTATTTGATAATGCTAATTACCCTCCCCCCGCCTAGTCGAATGTTTGAAAATATTAACAGCGATATTCCGGAGCCATTGATCTATTTTTAGGAACAAGCGATTCTTAAAACTAAACTATTTAAAACAGAACTATTAGAACTAGTATGTACTAATATCAGCCACAGTATTATGTACTGCTGTTAGGCCTAGATATTTCAAATCAAAATTGCAATTTGGTCAATTTATAGATAATATTTTGAAACCAATTCAAACGTTACACCCACCTGCTCCACAAATATTCTTAACACCATTTTTGTAATTGCAAAAAGGGTTGTAGTGAAAAATGTGGCTGTAAAGAAGTCGGATTATTTTCAACATGATGAAGTTCCGTTGAGGTATTATTCAAAATTAGAACATAAAATTATAAAATATTTTCCAAAAAAAATTATTTTATTTTATGAATAATGTTGAGGAGACCGACCTTTTAGGTAAATATTTCATTATTTTTATTTTTATTTCGGATTATCTTGTTCACCAGTATGTATCAATTGTCAAAGCCAGTCTTACTCCAATGTTGAATCAAATGGAACAGATGAACATTAACATGATTTCAATGAGGAAACAACTGATACATCTTTCTCAGAAAAATTAACAAATACCCAGCAAGAAGAAGAAGAAGAAATCGAAGAAGACATTACTGTCTAAGTAGAATTCGAAGATTACCAGTCAGATTAACATTACGCGGAATCAAGAATAATTGTTGTCACGTAATCATTCCCAATAGTACAATTTTTAATTAATACAATATTATTTAATAAACTTAATCACAATAGATCGTTGAGTACACACAACGAAGACACAACATTAAACAAATGCGCCAAATAGACTACCTCATAGGTGGTGCGGAAATGTGTGAATATTATGTAGAATACGACTTCTTTAAATTTTATAATCGCGATATCTCAAGAATGGCGATTCTTATGAAAAAATACAAGAACACTTTTTGTAGACAATTGTATAATCTACAACTTTTGTCTCAACCATTGCTATGATAAAACTCACTGTTTGGCTGAAAAATTCGAAAAATCCATATTCGCAAACTTTGACCTTGAATATCTTTTTTTGCAGATGTGGTTTCGATGGGTACTTTTCACATTTCATTTATAATGATGTTTCAAAAATCCGTTCCAATTTCCAGCTCTATGCGAATTTTTGTAAATTGAAATGTCTATTCAGACTAGACGATGGCTTCCGGATTGTATATATAGTGTATGAATTTAACCAGATTCTGCTTGCGGGATATAACAGTAAGAACTTTGTAGCTATTGATTATACCACAAAAAAACTACTCTTTGCACTTTCTCTAACGTATTATTTCCCTAATAATTACGTTCTAGAAACATGTAATTGACATTTTTACATCGTAGGACATCTTAAATTAATTAATAACCTATAATTTTGGTTATGAACAGTTTGATGTGTTTCATGTTTTCTCCACTAGGGTTCATTCTTACAATATTGCGATCCTTTGGCAATAAATAATATGATCTGGTTGCAGTGATGAACAAATGAAACATAATAAACGTTTCTCATTTGTTTTCTAATATCGCCGTTTACATTATATATATATATATATAAAGTATTTTAAAATAACTATATTTAAATACTGATTTGTGAGTAAACAGCTTAATTTTATTCGTTAAATAGTCGTAACAAATGTCACTCTTGATTTCCAAATACTCTAGATAAATTGGAAATTACTCGTGGCATTACATATGATAAAAAGTGATACTGCTATAGAGCATTCAGATATGATGTCAATTTTTGCTTCGAAGTAGCTACCGATGGGTAGTTCCTGATTAAAGTAAACAGGCTGTAAAGTTAAATGTGGTGACTAACTTGTCTTGGATTAATTGAAAGGTTTTAATGATTACATAAGAAGTTAATTGCAGTTGGATAGGCTAAAGATCCGCTACAATAATGCACATATCAGCTCTTTTGTTTATTTTGAAGCATTAGTTCCAGCTTCTAGAATTATCTGTTATTTGCCCTCTTATCATACACAAGGGCGGTCTTCGTGTTTTATGTTCACCCAATGTAAATCGTGAAGCAACAAATAGTACAATTAAATTATATTGAAAGCATATATCTCGGAATTCAACCTGAAGCTATGGGTTGTTATAGAATAGGACGAAAATAAATAAACACATGAGTTTTATTAAACAGTTTCGTCAAACCCTGGCGCATAGTGTACGCACATGGTAGCATTTGTGTTTTAATAATTTACATTGTAATTGACTTAAATTTTTATTTAAAGGAAACACATGTCGGACGGAACACTTTCTGTTGCTGACATTAATTTCGAAAAAACGCGAAGCAAAGTTTTTCAACGCGATGAAATACAAAAACAAAACGTTACGTAGCAACCGTTTCATTATGTTGCGTTTTAATGAGAAATATAATAGTCCTCTGTGTCCGTTTCAACATGTGTGTGCTTCAAAGAAAATCTCGACCCGTGGTTATGTTATTAGTCAGTCACAACAGGAGAGGTTTCTAAATTTATTAAAAACAATTTTTAAAAAACAATGACAAACGTTAGTATCGAATTTACATTTTTCATATATTTTGTTGAGAATACTGTACACAGTATTGCTGTACCTTTTATGTGTTAGTCGATTAAATTTACCATTAATGTGCAATATAGTATAAAACAAACATAGCAGCCCTGGACCCTGACGGTTAAACTTTACATCGATATTCCTGAATGTGAGGTATCAGTGTTCAATCAAATAAGTTTAGTTTTAAAACTTTATTTCAATAGGATTTCTATAAGGCTTCATAATTGTTCATATTATGCATTCTAATAAATTAAACTTCTATAATTAATACCATTGAGCTAATCGTTGAGGGTCAGAAACTACATAACTTAATGACTATATAACTACCTCACATTGTAAACACAGTCAGCTTCAAATACAACATTTTATCCACTAGTGGTATTGATGTAAACCTACAATTATCATACGTTATGTTTTTGTTAGTACCATGAATTGATTCTATCGACGTTCTAACATAGTAGATTGGCACATATTCATAAACATTTTTGTTGACTGATACGACGATAGGTTGCATTAATCATAAAAAAGATTTAGTATGGCAAAGAGTCATTATCATTATGCCATATTAGTCAGATTTATTTTGAATATAGACCGTGTATGGATATCGCCCTCGAAAGCCTTACAATTGATCTCCACAGTGCAATAGGCAGATGGTATGTAGTATTTACTAAAATAAGAAATAAATAACTCCCATATTTTACGCACAGCAGCAAATTTGTCTCTTCATTTTCTTTCAACTCTTGTGTTTTTGTCATCCAATCGAAGACAGAACAACAGGAACGCAAATAGAGTAGAGACATTGACGCACAAAACAACGAACAGCCAGACATTGCACTCCAGATATCACCAACACTCACTGAGTTTTGTTTCAAAACTCCCGCCAAATATAAAAGTCCTAATAGAGCCTTCAGTTCGGTTGTCGTCGTCTCCCCTGAATACGTCTGTTTTCTTTTGTATTATATGGTTTTTCATCTTATTTTACTATTTGTGCGACAAAAAATTATATTAGGCATTTCTGACGGAAATGAAAGACTTCATGATTCAATTACTGACATACTGTTTCGAGCCTCCCTATTATTGCCGTGTAAGCGAACTATAATATTTGTAGATGGTGGCTGACCACGTACACTAGGTTCATTCAGTGACCAAACATAACCATATTTTCCTTTTACAAACTTATTTTTAGTTCTCGTTACATTCTGAACATCATCATAATCGCTATCATCTTCATTTTCAGAATGAGGAAACTCATAATATTAACCTTCACTGCCATCATAGTTTGAAAATAAATTTTTTTCGCTATCACTTCTATTTGCGAGTTCACTTATTTCATCACTTGTGAGCCATTTACTTGAAGATGTCATAGTAAAATATGTAAAATAAAATACAAAAAATATACCGATTAATAGCCTAAATTAAGTTTCTCTAACTTACTATGCAATTTAAAAAAAATCATAGCCTATAGACCTAATCACGAAATTCAGTTTGATGAAAAAGCACACATTACTCTCTCTCCTTCTTGTAAACTATTTCATGAACGCTCGCTAAACTCTCATCACTTAAAAAGCAAGGATAGAACTTAATTCTCAAAAAGATATGATAAATTGAGTTAGAAATTACGTATGATTAGATGATTATAAATACCTTCCGGATCGCCATGACCCCACCATCAGGTTCCAGGGATAGGGTTCGTGATAACTCGAGGATACGAATGTACAACCATTGAAAAATCTGATGACACACGAATATTTTTCGGTCCCAAAAAGAATACACTGCGCACGATTAGAAGACAGTTTCCTGCTTCACAAGACCACAAGTAGTTGAGATGATTCAAAGCTATTACCACCAAATGTTGTATGTTCGGAGATAAAATGTACTCTCTTCTTTGATGCCATTAACTGTTCGGCGCCATCTACGCGGAAGATACTCCTGAAATTCATGAGTGCTTAAAAATTGAGTACCGCTAACTCCTCTGATATTCAAATTTATAATAGAGCATGCCATCATATATTTAAAGGATAAAGGAAGCAAACAATTGAACGGCATTAATAAGGTACCAATATATGCCGATGATGTATTATTACACGATAACGTGTAGGTAAAAAAAGCTAATATATATTTTATTAAATATCACTAGGGCTGTGAATAAATATTAATCAAAATATAGACATATATGTTAACAAGTAGAAATATTAAGATATAAAGGAAATGAACAGTTCATAATAAGTTATTGGAATTTTGAAGATATGGCTAAATTAAATACCAAGCAGCAACATTTACAAAAAGTAGTCAGGTGCAAAAACAAATAATAAACAAGGCTAAAAACTCTGGAAACTCATGCAACTGTTTATTACAAGGACAGTTGTCATCCTAACATCTCTCACAAATTGTTAAAATATAAATATACAGTATAAAACGGGTGTTCGTGCCTTTGTAACCACATAGATGCGAAATCTGGTCTCTTACATTAAGGGGGAAGAAAAGACTACACGTATTAGAGAATAAAGTTCTTAGGAAAATATTTTGATTAAAGAGAGATGAGCAGAAAGATAAATGGAGAAGACTACTTGACGATGAGCTATATGATCCAATAGATTTAACAATGGCACGAATGGAATATTAAAGAATATTAAAGAAGTGCTTGGAAACTTCTTGAAGGAAGCGAGTGGGAAAGCGCCTGATAGGTAGTCAAAAATGAGATGGGAGAGTAACATTTACCATGATTTGAGGGAAGTGAATTATATAGGGGTAACTGAAAAACATTAGCTGAGAATAGCACATGTCCGTGAGGCCATGAACCTCCGAACTTTTCGAAAATGCAAGCGAGTTATTTAGTTAATTAATTTATATGACATACTTAATACACACGTCATTCAAGGGACGAGGGCATGTAAATTTTGGAAGTGGAATATCTGTAGTTGACATATGTGCAGTTAAGAGCATGACTATTTATGTATACCATTTAAGTGGACTCTGTAAAAGGTATATATTGTCGGTAACATCTCATGTTGGAACGGTTCAGGTAATGAATGACGATCTATATCGTTATGTATCGTGTAAAAGAAACAAAACTTGTGAATACGTTGTATAGTAAATACTGTAAATAAGACAAAATAAATTGAAACATCGAAAATAAATATAATTTAAAGGAAAGCGTATGGAAATTGAATAGAAGGCGTTTCTCCGCTTGATCACAACCGCGCGAGTATGAAGGGCTCTCTATGAAGCAATGGAATACACCAGAGCATGATATCATCTTGAATAGTTTAAATGAATGACACTTGTTTTACAATAGTTGTGAAATTAAACTGTGCTGGCGTTCTTTATAGAATTCAAGTAGTGCGAATTTTTAGTAATCGTTTTATATGTGTCTCACCTCCGTGATGCGACAGGCATATAACGTCATCGACGTACTAGTAGGCTGCTGCAATCACTGCACATATTTTAGTCACAGAGGTGTATGATCATCCAGCCAGTATAGGGGTGATATATGATCAGAATATCAAAGACTGGTTACCTTAGTCTGGACCCGCTGCTTATTTTAACTATTAAAATTCCTCACGTTTCTGAGTAGGCACCGGTACCGTACTGATCCAAATTACATGAGAAAATATCTTCCGTCTTGTGACTCTAACCAAGCCTAGTAGTTCCACGCCAAGTTATAATGCTTTAAGGACCTCGGTTTCTGCGCAGAACTCAGGTATGTGTAACCGATGTTATTAAAAATATTCCGACGTTAACAGAATGTTAAGTTCGGAAGTCAGCATCTTATTGTCTGATCCATTGAAGCGAACGATATTAATGTAGCACCAATAGCGACTAATGATGCCTCCAAATTTTAACTCAAAGTATATAGCAAACATAAAAATCTACCGGTGTGAATCACACTTAAGCTGTTTCCACCATCAAGAGCTGCGCCACAGGTTTTTCAAAGGCTACACATAATATTAGTAACACTCTGAAAAAAATACCTCTAGAGCGTTAACAGATATATGCTTTGCCGTGGTGAATAGAATTAATAAAGTTTTGTAAAAAAAATCAAAAATATTTTGAAGAGTTCAAACTCAGCCGTTAATATCTTTCGAAATCGATAAATTTAGAACCGTTCGTTATAAAAATATGGAGAAGGATCATTTCGATGATTTTTATTACACCTTATAAGGTATAATATTAATGCCCGGTCATATATATTTAGTGTAGTTTGAATACGAGGTTGTGACAGGACGAAATAAAAGATTAATGAAACTCCTGGTTCCGGGTGTATGTACGTAACTAATTAATGTGTTTATGCATACTGTTTATATCTCCGTTTTTAGTAGTGACAAGGCTGATAACTAGAGCGCGGAATTTTATGAAATTTCATGTTAAACTATAAGTCGGAGAGCATTGCGACAAAGTATCTTCACGTTTTATGAAGTGTAGAATTGAATGGAACCAAAAACAAATTTCATATTCCATAATATTTTGACGAAGAGTTCATATTTTAGCAAATATTTCATATTGCTTCATATTTTCAACATTAAAAAAATATATATATTTTTTTTCCAATAACACTTCTAGGAATTTGTTAAAAATATTTTTTTGAAGTGACTGTACCTCTGTAAGTTTTTGACATTGTAAATCGTATACAAGTGGAAATTCTCCAGAATTCCTTTCTGGACAAAACAAATACCGTTAACCGGCAATAACAACAAGATGAGTCAAGAGATGGATGGGGTTTATCCGTAACTTGGCCCGCTGGAACGAGAACATGATGAACTGATGACAGATTGATAAATTTAAGGACAATAGTAGATTAGTGACCACCCTCTCTTACCTAGGCAATTTCTTTACTTTGCTTGTGTACAGACATACTTCTTGTTGCTACTAGTGAAAAACAAGATGCCAAAAACTGGAGTTCGTGATTGGATTTCAGCATTTAGATACACCACGGATGGTAAAATAGTGTTTTGCACTTACTGTAGTAAAGAGGTATGTTCATTTTATATTTGAAATATATTTAAAATAACTAAATAATATTCTTTCTTAGCCTACATTTTATAAATTGCAATCTCTTGTGTCAAAATTAAATTGTTCCTATAACTCGATTTTTATAGGTATCAGCAAATACCAAAAATAAAAAACCACAACTCAATTATAATTAAATTTAATGTTATTGTTACATGTACATATATTGAAGCTCAGTATATTTATGCAATGTAAATAGCTACCATACCAAACTGTACATAGTCTCAATTTTGTCAGTCCTATATTTCATGGAAAGCTTTTTGTTTTGGTTATGTATTGTTTCTTGGATTTCATAATTAAATATAATTGAATAAATAATTAATTCTTTTTTATATACGTATATCAATACCAACAACTAATTTAAGGTTATTGCTACATATACATTTACTGGAAGATAAATTATATTTGAAATGTTAAATTAATAATAAAAACAATTACTGGAGTTTGATATATTTATGCAATGAGAATAGTAATCATGCCAAATTGTACCTAATCTAAATTTTTAGTGCTATATTTCATGCAAGTCGATGAATAAATTAATGGATTGTTGGATTGTGTTATATATATACATACTCGAGTCTCGAGTTCGAATCCCGACTCAAGCATTCATTTTTGTTTTCATATCATATTTGCCTTCATTGCCAAATGTCAAAAATGTATTTATAATATCTATATATATATATATATATATATATATATATATTCCAGTAGACATGATCTATTTATTAACAATGTTTCAAGTCGTAAGCATGATCTTTCTACGGGCATGGAATTAATGAAAAGCTAATTAAAATAAGAAATATAGTGAATATCTTGAATTTTTTAACCACAAATAAGGTCTACTTGTCTCGTTTACATGCTGTTGGATCCTATATATTATACCGAATGTATGTATATGAAAATATATGTAATAACGTTAATAAATAATAGCTTCATAATATTTTCGTGTTACAATTTTCATATTTTTCATATTTTCTTATTTTGATTTCATATTTTGGTAAAATTTTCTTCATATAAATCCTCGCTCTACTGATAACTATAAAAAGATAGGGACCGACATGAGTTAACAGTAACGCTATCTACGCATGCACTATATCGCGTATGAAGAACACCATGAAACGTAATTTGAATTCAGTCCTTCTCCGTTGGGTGGTCATAGAGTTCCAACCTTCCATTCCGGCGGCACGCGTTCGATTTGCGGCGGTAGAGGATTATAAATGTCTAACTTGTCTCTCGGTTTATATGTGCGAAATTCTCCTTGTAATCATTATTGTTAAGAAGCAATTGTTACCTACTAGTTTAGCAAATATCTTGAAGGTTCCTATTAGAACTGTCTCATTTCACAATGATCCAGAATATCATGTGAAGAGTCTCTAAAATGTTTGTAGAACGTCATAGTCTTTGAATTACTGTTACTTGTAGGAATGATTATGATAATTTTAATAGACTACAGCTGTTATATTGGAGTAACAATGATACCTCCGACCCAGAAGCCTGAAATCCATTCCCGATCGGTTGAATTTTCTCGTTGAAATTTTTCAGAATATTCTCAACTAACTAACTAACTCATTGGCATGATCGAACCCGTATGTTGATAGTCGCGCGAACATATTTTAATATCCTGAGCTAATGTATTCCAATCATCCCCTGTATATTCTACTTTCATCTAATCATGATTAATATTATTCCATCAACCGATTCATGTCTTGCCAGCTATGCGCTTTCCTTCTTGTTTTGCTATAAGAAGTTTGCATGTCCATCTGTCATTCCATATTCGTGCCACATATCCAGCCTTCGCAGCGTAAGAGGCTCCAGATATTTTATTACAACTAGTTTATCATAAAGATCATGTAGCTCACTATTTTTAGTAATCTCCTTTTGCCTGTCTTTACTATATAGGCCTACATTTTCCTAAGAACTTTATTCCGAATTAAGGGTAATCTGTTCTCCTCTCTTAAAGTAAGACTCCATGCTAGTAGTATAGAGAAGGGGGTTTCTGGGACACCCACCACTTCTCAATTTCTATACATTTACACCCAAAATCATATGAAAAAATAACAAAGTAGGTTGAAAATCAGATAATTTTGATTTATTTTTTATCCAAATAAAAAAGACATCAAAAAGACATCAATAAAAACACACATAAAATAAAGAAAAATAATAAATTAGACCGAAAAACAAGACAATTTGAGATATGAATTCACTGATAAATAATAAAGATACATAAGAATGTTAAATCACCTCGGCTTGTTATCAGCCGAATACAAGTACATATACACTAGTTCAATGATCTTGAATACTATGTTTATATACAATTTTGATATAACAAGTTCAAACAAGCTCGTGACATCAAGCGCGTTAAAACGCTAACCTTGAAACTAACGTGTTTAGACTTGAAAGTGACGTCAAGCGCGTTATCAGTAACAGGATATAACTTGATTGTTTCCGCTACTACAAGAAAATGTTAATCACCTCATGTTATGAATAACCAGAGTATTTTATATAGATGTTTAATTATTTTATAGATTATTTTAATTTTCAAGCAAAGTCTGTTGAAATAAAGTTTTGGACAGGATATAGTTCAGAACAAAGTTTTGAACTTGGCCTAACTGTAAATCTCTACTTTTAGAGGGAATGTGACTACTGTTAGGGCTGTGTTAAGTAGTACAGTTAGCCAGTGGAAAGTTTAGTCAAGATGAGTATATAACAATGGGGAAGTGACGGGCTCCTGGCTGTGTGTGCAACCAAGAGGTGCTGACGGGTGAGTAAGCTACAATTGTTTCTTAACAAAATGACCAGGATATTTGGAGGGGCATCAAGTACTAATTAACTGTTTTAATACCATATTTTCAAGGGATAGTAAAATTTTAAACAGTGTACATTAGAGTAGATTTATTATCCCACATCTCCCGTTCTCAAACTCCAAGGAAGTTAGGTATAAGGTTTCATAATAAAAGCTTAGAGTAGTTATTTAGGGCTAGACACTTAGGTTTATTGTAATCATTATATTTTAGTAATAAAATAGCTGAAATTAAGAATCCATTTGTTTATTTCAAAACACGTATGCAGATATATCCTCATACTAACGCTCGGCTAGATGAACACGCAATCAGATTTTCCAAGTCCCGAAGGTCCTTTAAGCCTAAGAAAACCAGCGGTTCGTAACAATTGGTGAGCAGTGGTGTGATATCGTATAAATAATATCTTATTATTTTTTCTGATAGGGAAACGGACCCTTGAAAGCTTTCTGGACCGTTTGAAATACAATAACTATTAACATTTTGTGATACGTACCATTTGTGGTTAAAATTAGCAGTGAAGATTTATGTAGAACATAGGAAATTCATTATTTAACAGAAATTAAATAAACGAAAAAGATATTCATTCTGGATTGGTATTTATATTAATCAGACCTTGTAAGAGAGAGGGAGATGTGTGGAAGAAAAGAAAAACATAAATTCGATATAGCCTAAATTGATTGAGCAGCCATGTTTTTTCTCTTGTTGTATATAATGCATGATAGATTAAGAGTGTATACTATTCTTTTTGTCTTGAAAAATATGTGTGGTAGAAGTGGGTAGGGAAAATAACAACCATTAAAGATTGGCAAAACTCATGCTGAAACATGGTCCTCCTAACGGGATATGTCGACGTAACGCATAATAATCATCAGAAATCTATATAGGAAATTTTACACACGGTATATGGGGGTGGTTAAATATTTTCATAGAACATGAAATAATTAATTATCGATAACGTTTCGGACATTAAAATATGAAATTTAAGACACCTTTCGGACATATCAACATAACATAAAAATTACTTAAAGAAAAAACATTAGAGGAGTAAGGTTAGGAATTATTTTCAGATCCTTCCTTGTGAGCATGTCGTTTCTGCATACGATGGAAAAAAATAAATATATAAAATAAAAATAGTAATAGTCATGCGAAAAGGAAGCATAGAGTTATGGACTATGTGTCACTCTTTAGGTTGGCAATACAATATGCCAAGTCGAAATCATACCGACTTCGTTTAAATAAGTGAAAAATGACGGTTTGTATATATATATATATATATATATATATATATATATTTGTGTAGGCTATATACATATTAATTTACGGGGTAACTAAAGGGTATTGTTGAGAAGAGATTTAGCGAAAGGAGTCTCGGGTTCGAACCCCTGGTGACTAGCCTTGCAAGATGGCGGTTGGAGTGAAGGCTAGGTTTTGGAAAGGTCAGAAATTCATTTAAATAAGTTTCACATACGGTGTCTACCAGATGTTTTTTTGATTTGATCTTTGTCAGAGAACGGTAAGCCAGGAGTGTTCTCGATTAGCTATAATACAAGTTTATTCCTAGCAGGAATGTTAGGATATGTCGGAGGAATATTTAGCTCGAAATATGTCCCCATGTGTGAAGCTATCTAACGAGTTTTTGATAAAGATTCTGAAAATATTTCAACTTCAATGAGGGAGTTACACTTCAAATAAATCGCTCTACACTATACATTTTACCGAACCATCAGATCAAATATCCAAAATCATAAAAATTATATTTTTTTAACAGATTGATCTAGCAATACGTGTAAAGTGTTGGCTAGTATGTCGTCACTGGAAGTCTGGATTCGAACTCAGGGATAATGATTTCAGTATTGGTTTAATCTCTCCAGAATAGCGCAAGATGGCCGTAGTGTAAAATTGATTCAAGGTTATTGGAACTTGAACTAGTAAATTATTTTCCATTTTTATACAAGGCAGGAATATTGGCATTTGTCGGGAGTAAATTGGAAATTCTCCACAGCGTAGCTTCTTTTACAGATTAAATAACTGGAAAAAAATAAAATAAAAATGGCCTAAGGAACTTAGCTTCTTTTACAAAAATAAATAATTAACTTAGTATAAAATTTTGATTTCTAGGCAGTTTATTTAAAGTGTAACTTATAATAGACCTAATTATACTTGAAAGGATATCCCGTAAGATGCACCATAACAGATATAAATCTCGTAATAGTGTATTGAAAATAGATTCTAAAAATGTTCCACAACTGGCACAAGGAATGTCAGCTGATGGTTCGAATTAGTACACATATTTGTCACGTAACGTCCTTATAACTTAAAAACAAAAGAAAAAAAAACAAAATTAGTTTAGGAACTTATTCAAAATTACCCTATACTGATTTTCAAAATCATACATAATATCTTGTTCAATCTGGTAAGATAATGCAAAATAGTTGGTTATATAAAAGGCGGCATTAAAAACGATGAAACCGAATAAGTCAAACTCATAAATATTTTAATCCGTTATAGTAACACCAAGAAAATCCAATAAGCCTAATAATAATCCTAAATAGGCATACATACATAACAATTTAGTATGAATAAAATCATTCTTGGAGACATTCTAAAAATACGTAACTGGTGGATCTACATACATGATCAATCTTATCGAACCGGTCGATGAACGTTAATAACCATAAGCGGTGAATTTATTAAATAATGATTTGGATACTGGATAGGATAGCATCTAGTTGATGAATTATAATGATTTAAATGATGTTGATTCATAAGACGAGAGATAGTTAGTACTGCAGAGGGAACCTTGATGCTGACCATCCTTATAATTCTCTGTCCGAGTAAACGACCTTGCCCGCATTAGACAAAACATTTAACTAAATAATAATAGAACATTATGTTTTGGCAAAATAGACATACACTGATATGCCCGAAGATGTTTTATAATTAATAAGAATCATACATATTCTATACTTTAACGATCGTATTGACATTAATAATAGGAAGTACCAAAAAATCACATACCGTAACGTGCCTATATATGCTAAAGGAAATACAGGAGCGCGAGAGTCATAAACTTTTTTTCATTATTAAAACAATAGGAAACTTAAATAGCCTTTCATATAAGTGCGGCGATAGATGCGTCTAATTATTAATATGATTAAATTTCACTTCAGAAGGAAATAATAAAAAAATATATACATACATTATCCGCAAGAAAAAATAAATACGTGTTGTTGTCTATTAATCTTACCCCCAAGTGATATGATACTATATAACCAGTAATTATTGCGTTTCAGTTGTGAATTATAGGTCTTATGTTTTATCTACATCATTAAATATTTTTGAATTGTCAATCGAATTTATACATTACTTAGGAACTTTACGTAATTATTTAAATACCCATATGGTGAATTGTACCTTGCTAGTTCTCAGGAGAGTATTTTATGCAGTGAAGGGTTTGGACTAAATCAAGAGAGTCTAGTTGGCTTTAGGTATTATCTTTTAATGCGACTATATACTTAAAGCAATATAATTTAGATTTAATAGTGGCAGTATTTTTGTAAAATTGTGAACTGTTCCGATAATTTTTATAATATTATTGGATCATTTAATTTCAGTGAGGTGAGCCAATCTAGTCGTAGATCTTTTTGGCATTAATGGTAGCAATGATATTTGAGATGTGGTGAAAATGTCTGACGCCGATGCAATGTAGTACCATAGGACTCGAAATAATTTCATGTCATTTTAAGTGCAGTTTTCGAATATTTGAGGAGTGAAGTAGACTTAGGGCCGGTTTCACCTACATGGGTGAAATTTAACCTTCACGACGAGTTACATAACCGGGTGAAAAATAACTAAGCGTGTTTGCGTTTCACCACGCCATATATGAACGATGTAAACAAACTTGCGGTTTACCGTTAAAATGATTTTGAATTGTTTTTTATTATATTTTGTAAAACTAATAAAACTTTACAAAATATAATAAAAAACAATAAAACCAAAATTAAGAAATAAAAATTATCAGGTGTATATAAATTGAAGTGTGGCACCTGTGACAATGTCTATATAGGACAAACTGGTAGACTTTTATCTCTCGGATAAAGGAACACATGAGAGCATATAACAGAAATTTAGAATGTTCAAATTATGGTAACCACCTATTTCAATTTAATCATTGTTTCGATCCAAATTTTGAAATTTTACATGTTTATGATAAGGGTAAGAAATTAGATATTTTGGAGGCTGCAGAAATTAATACATTTAATAGTAACAAACTGTTAAATTCTCAAATTGATTTGAATGAATCCCCTTTGTTAAATTTAAAAATTTAAATAAATATTGTTCCTTAGATAAGTTGGAACACAATTCATAATTTGTTAACATATCTGAAGAAGGTACAGTGTACCGAAACAGCTGTCAATGAATTATATAATAAATATGAAAATCAAATAAAACTGTTTTATTTTTATTTAATTAATACGGATTTTCATCAAGTAAACACCAACTCAATTGATTATCTGATTTAAGATTCATTGTACATGTTGTCTGCAATTGTGTACAAAGAAGACAGAAATACATTAACATGGACATCTGTATCAACATATGTATCATCTTGAAATCTATCTCTCCAAACCCAATTATGAAAGAAATAATTTATAGAGAAATTATAACAAAGTTATACGACCTAACTAACAATGATATATTTTACAAAACGAGAAATGTAAGCTAGTGTGAGTTATTCTTTAAGCTTTTGTAAGTTTAAGACCGATGTGTACAAATATATACACACACACATATATGTATACATAATAGTTGCAAATGGTATAATTTGCCTTAAATTGTTCTTCATAATTACTCAGTTATTAAATATATTCCTGGCATTGCTGCTTCCAGGTCACCTAGCAACGATGTCACAAAATTTCATATTTGATTTACAAATAGCCTTCACTTTTAAAGAGAAGTAGTATTTCAAGTACCTAACTTGAACTATTCTGCAACACCATCACCAGATATTTATTCTATGTTTGTGTAATCCATTGAACTTCCGGTCTTTAGGGATTTAGCTTGAAGTCGAGAACTTGCAATGGCACAACTGACTCGGTGGACAATCTTAGGACTGTTGAAAAAAAAGGCAATAATAATAATAATAATAATAATAATAGCTTTATTTTACCTGGCAGAGTTAAGGCCTTAAGGCCTTGTCTACCACTCAACCAGGTTTTAAAAAAATACAAAAGAAAAGTCTTAAATCTAAATTACAATATATATATATATATATATATATATATATAAACGATTACAAGTTATGAATACAATACAATTAATATTTATAATGTATTGTGATTTACTCTAAATTTAACGAATTAAACATATAATATGTACAAAATATATAAAAAACGAGGAAAAGATTAATGACATAGTATAAAATTAAATAAATAGAGAAAAATTAATTATTAGACAACAGGTAACTGTATAAGCGTGACTTAAAGGTGCCAAGTGTGCGGCAACCCCTGATATCTTGAGGAAGGAGATTCCAGGAGCGGGCGGAGGCTATTGTGAAGGAAGTAGAATAGGAGGAAGTGCTATGAAGAGGAATTGTTAGCAGACTGCTATCTTGTGACCTAGTGTCAATATTGTGGTAGGAGGATAACTTCTCAAATCTGGACGCCAGGTAAGTAGGAATGTATGAATTCAGAAGCTTGAAAAGTAGCGAAAGAGAGTGCAATTTACGTCTGTCAGTAAGACGGAGCCAAGAGAGGTTATTAAAGTGTTCGGTAATATGGTCATAACGGCGGATATTGAAAATGAATCGAATGCAAGCATTATGAACACGCTGCAGTCTCTGCGACAAGGCATAGTTTAGATCATTATATATAATGTCACAATAATCGAAGTGTGGTAACACAAGATTCTGCACTAGGATTTGTTTTAACGAAACTGGGAGAAAATTCTTTAAACGTCTCAGATAATGTAAGATGGAGAAAGTCTTTTTACATATGTGTTTCACTTGTGTTTGCCAGGTTAAATTTGCGTCTAGATGTAGTCCAAGATCTATTACTGAAGAAGAATAAGGGATAATTATATTATTTATAGTAATGTTTGGAAGTGTAGATATGTCATAGGTTGTAAGCAGTCTTTGTTGTCCCATTAGAATTACTTGTGACTTGTTAGGATTTAGATTTAGACCGATACTTGAAGACCAGTTAAAGATGGATATGAGATCGTCATTCATTTTCATCAAGCTGTTATAGAGAAAACATATGTAATATAAAATTATTGTATTGTACAGATCAACAACTCACATAATAGAAGTACAAGTAAATTATTCATAACTAGCTGAAGTTATTTTATGAATAATTGAAATTATAGATTTCACAATCACCATAGTATATCACTGGTGTATAATATATAAGGATTACTGTATGCTGGCACAACTGCACTTTCATTATTACAATAATATGACACTGTTAGAAATATTGTGATGCTAACTGCTATTTTCTCCACAGACTATATTACTTAGTCTATGATTTTTCTATCGCTGTTTTGAGTTATCGCTGGTTGGATCAGCATTAGGGAGCGATAAGTAAGTGTACACGCATTTTTAATAAACGTTTGGTAATTTTAATATTATTCATATATCTTTATAACATAGATTTGGGGATTTATTGCAAATATTGGTCATTTAAATTTCATAGCGACAGATAGTAATGGAGGATGATAATCAATATGTGGTTTGATTGTGGGTTATCGGTGGCTCTACAAACTCTGATGCATGCACACTGTTATTCTATAGGACTTTGAAAATATTTCACGCTAGTTTAAGTGCAGTTTTTCCCTGTGCTTAGTAACTTGCATTTCTTACAATTTGTAACTTCCGTGTGTCATAGATTTGCATATGCCGATATTAAATCAAATGATATCATTGATCTGCAGTTACTTCATGAATTATTTTTACTGCTACAGGTGTGTAGTCTACAATACTAAGACTCGTCAAAACATAATTAATTAAATAAAAGTAGTATAACAGAATTAGAATAATAAAGTCAAAACTGCTGCATTACATATAATGAGTGTTCTGTTCTGGAACATGTTTTCAGAGAAGTATTTGATCTTACAATTAATGATAATATATGTTAGGCCACTATACAATTGTAGTATAATCTCCACTGCTCTAATGTTAAATAACAGGAAAATTTTCTTGGATGTCAGGTATATTACCGGTACTGATTATCTACATGGCATTTAAGATTAACACATTTTTGGAAATTATTTCTAGAAATACTTATATTTAGACCTAGGATCTCATTACTTGTTCTATATAATAGGTATTACATACTAGATTTAAATTATGGTACTTGCTAACAATTTTAACAAAAATAGGCCTACTATATTTAATATACTTTTATAAGATTCATGATGTGTTCCGTTGAGGTTTATTCAAAATTAATATAAAATTATAGAATATTCACCTGAAAGGTCCGTCTCCTCAACTTAATTATCATTTAACTGTAGGGCTTTCGGGACTTGTCCCATCATCGGCAGGATTCAAAACTGGTGTTTCACTGAAGATCTGGTAGAGGGGGTTGCATGTATTTGGTTCGTTTTCGTTTATCAGGCTGTCGTTGTGAGCTGCTTTCATGATTTCCATCTCTTCGAGTACGTTTATCTTCGCTGGATTATTTTCTCTGTGCATTACTGTTAGGGTGTTTTCAATATTTAACATGCGATGTCCTTCATGGATGACGTGTTTTGCATAGCTTGATTTACCTTCTGCATGAATGAAGTCTCGAAAATGTTCTTTGAATCTGATGTTAAAACTCCTGTTTGTCCTTCCTATATAAAATTTGTTGCAGTCCTTACATGTCAGTTTATAAACTCCTTTGCTGTTGAAAATGTTATTTTCTTCAATGTTATTGTTTATTATGTTGTTTAATAACAATAACATTGAAGAAAATAACATTTTCAACAGCAAAGGAGTTTATAAACTGACATGTAAGGACTGCAACAAATTTTATATAGGAAGGACAAACAGGAGTTTTAACATCAGATTCAAAGAACATTTTCGAGACTTCATTCATGCAGAAGGTAAATCAAGCTATGCAAAACACGTCATCCATGAAGGACATCGCATGTTAAATATTGAAAAAACCCTAACAGTAATGCACAGAGAAAATAATCCAGCGAAGATAAACGTACTCGAAGAGATGGAAATCATGAAAGCAGCTCACAACGACAGCCTGATAAACGAAAACGAACCAAATACATGCAACCCCCTCTACCAGATCTTCAGTGAAACACCAGTTTTGAATCCTGCCGATGATGGGACAAGTCCCGAAAGCGCTACAGTTAAATGATAATTAAGTTGAGGAGACGGACCTTTCAGGTGAATATTCTATAATTTTATATTAATATATTTAATATCCCAACATATTAAGAATGTCAAATAAAACCAAATATTTTATAAAATATATTTCTGTAATTGGTAATTAAATATATAGTTCAAAAATAGTCCATAAATAATAAACATAACCTCACATTATTTTGTAATAATACTAACTTGGTTTTAAATATGTATTCATGAGTGAATAAAATTAGTAATTCCTTGTGTAAAATACTTGTAATATACATGCATAAAGTAATTTTGATTAACGAATTCAACTTACTTGTATTTAGGCCTTACTAGTTTTATATAATAGGACAGTATTCCATACTAGATTCATATTATTTGCTAACAATTTTAACAAAAATAGGCCTACTGTATTTAAGAACTCAAAATACTACGAATATCAAATAAAACTCAAGTACTTTCTAAAATATATGTCTGCAGTCAATAATTAAATACATTGTTAAAAAATAGTCAATAAATTATAATCATAACCTCACATTATTTGGTACCGATACTAACTTAGTTTTAAATATATAAGCATGAGTGAATAAATTTAGTAATTCATTGTGTAAAGTACTGGTATTATACATCAATAAAGTCAGTTTCAATAATGAAATAAACTTACCTCTCCGATGATACAAATGTACAGCAGCCTATCAGGTAGACAGGCCTGGTATCTTCGAAAGTCTGCGATATCTCTGTAGTCGTAATTTTCAAACTATTCACAGAGTTCTTCTATCCAACTAGAGTATTTTCAATTCAATTGGCCTTCAAAATGATAATTAAAACCATATTCACGTTCAATGTAAAAAATGTCCAGTCTTTCAAACGCCATTTTAATATAGGAATCACCCTCCGTTATATATCACCCTCCGATTCTACCGAACAAATTTGTCCGGTTACGGTTTACTAACGAAATACGACGAAATAACTCCCGGTGAAAAGTTACTGTTGTTGGTAAAACGGAAATTGTACTGAAGCTGGGAAACGCGCCGTCTAATTCACCGGTAACAAGGATACCTGTGTTGGTGAAACCGACCCTTAATCCGTATACGCTCTATCATCATAAATAAATAACATTCATTATATGCATTCCAGATGAAGGAAATATCTTGGAAATGAAGAACATGTGCGAAGTTAGAACTCAATCAATGGACCCCCTTTAATAATAAACAACCAATAAATAATGATAACATTAAAATAATAAATGACAACCTTACTAGAATAAACTAATAATCTGTGAATTTAAACTAACTAGTTTAAAAGTAAAACATGGGGAAGTAACTGACGTAACGGAAAACGGTAAATGATGCTAACTGAGGGAAGGATTAGATAATCTTAATTACTGCATTAATTTAAACCCGAAGATTATGAGAACTACAAGTAATTATGAACCAACTACGAGTAATCTCAACAAAGTAAAGAAAATAGTACTATATGAAATACTGTTACTAATTCAATAATTAATGAAAAGTAGCTTAGTATGTCTCAAATTACGAAAACAGGACATGAGGCACTATCGGAATTCACAATACGAATTAATGGAGAATGCATCCGGGTTTGTTTAGACAGCTGACAAGCACCTCTGGCATCCAAGATAATTACGCAACTAGAATTCGAAAATTTTAATACATAGTTTGTGGAATAAAAGAGGATAACCGAGACTCTGTGAATAGCCAACGGGCGATCTGAGCTATAAAAGTAAAACATGATAAACTAACCGACATAATAATAATAATAATAATAATAATATTAATATTAATAATAACAATAATAACTATATTATTAATAAATAAAATGATAACAAACATAAGTAATAATAATAAATATTAACAATCATAATAAAAAAATATATAAAATCAACTTACCAGTAATGATAATGCATAATAATAATAAATGACAGTAAATTCATAACTAACAATAATAATAAATCGCAGTAAATGCATAACTAACAATAATAATAATAATAATAATTCACAGTAAATTAATAAACCACAATAACAATGATAACAATGAAATAAGAGTGAGCTTCTAGTAATAAGACTTATGCTTATGAATAAAATGAAAGATAACGGAAAACCACAATCTCAATTTCAGCAATTAGGAACCATTTAAGTATGAATGGGTTCCGGGATAAGTAGTAGTTCACGAGAAGATAACGTGAAAGCAGTCCCAAATAAAGGCACATAGTAGGTTAAGCCTATAGCGGAAAACTGAAAATTAGGTGGAATTAAACAAGCCGTTATGCCAACACGGAGGACAGGAATTATTTTTAACACCACGAGTAATAAGGAGTGACAACAGTTTCAGTTGAAGAAGGAAGGATGTGCATTATCCAACTTGGTTAAAAATTGTATTAGTAAAAGAGAACAGAAGAGGGGCATGGGAACTTAGGAGAAAATTATAAACTTTTTGAAACGCAATGAAGAATAGGACAAGCGTTGAAAAATTTTCCCAGAATTACCGAGTACCAAGCATGCAGAAATGATAGGAAACCAAATTAATTTATTCCCATAGCAAATTAGAAGATGGAGGTTAGGATACTTCTCCAATAGTTGGGTGTCTTAATCGATCTAGTGGAGAGTATTATTATAAAAATTTGGGAACCCAAAGGCTACACTGAATATATGTCTAATGAAAATTACACAACAATTATTATACTCGACTGATCATGACACTTGACTGAGATGCATACAGGAGGGAACAGAGAAAGAATCTACGGCCGGGATCTCGCCCTCTGTACACCTTGATAGCATATCAGTGGGACTAGTGACCAGTTGAGAATAGACACACACACACACGTGGGATTTGGAACTTAATTAGATTAGTAAATGACCACTAGATCGCTTTAAGGCTCGCCAGACTTGGGCCCACAAATCACTCGGAACCATATCGAGATAAAAACGAGCGAATAGACTGCAACCTAGGTCAATCTAGGCTAAGTGACATTAGGCATTCTACTTCGAGGCCGGCCTGGCATATACTAGAGCCACTGGGGGCTTCCTCCCTAAGGAGGCCTGGGATATGCTAGAGCCACTGTGGTAGAGATGCGATCAGCGACCCTTAGGAGAAAACAGTGCACAGATGAGAGAGACAGAGGAATAGTGGGGAGTTAGGGAGTGTGCAAGTTGAAAGATGGGACACCCCCGTAAGATAGGATCTGGAATCATAAACCTCCTCGGTGATCCTGGGGCACTGGCAATAGCACCATGCCGGCTTGGCACTGATGTTTAGGACCACGGAACAACAGCAGATAGAGAGTTAGGCATCGGAGAACGAATATTGAACGAGAACACGGATTCTCGAGGAAATAAACATTAGTCAAACACCCGGGTGATTGGAAAGGTGAGCAAGATACGAACCCTGTCACGGGAAATCGGATCAAATCCACCCCTAATGATGCAACGGTGATTCGGTGAAGCCACCAGATATCAAAGGAAAATTCTGAAGGATCAGAATGAGAGTGAGTGCAGTAGGGACGACTCGGGCCCCGAATGGCCAGGGCAGTGATAACTCCCCTCCCTTGAGGCAATCTCCGTTGAGGCGATTTGCTCGAGTTTTCTTGGGCCCCGAAGGGAGTAAGGAACAAACGCCCCCCCCCATTGAGGCAATTTGCTCGATGAGTCCGCCAGAATGCAAAAACGGAAGAAGCGGGAGTGCGGTAGGGACGACTCGGGCCCCGAATGGCCAGGGCGGTGATAACTCTCCTCCCTTGAGGCGATTGGATCGAGTTTTCTTGGTCCCCGAAGGGAGTAAGGAACTAACACCACCCCCCATTGAGGCGATTTGCTCGACAAGTCCGCCGACTTGACAAGACTTAGAAATAAGTGAGGTCGACAGGACGTAGACCTTGGATGAAGATGCCAGGAAATCCGCCGGTGGTGAGAAAGCGGAAAGAAATACCGCGAAAGTAAAGACGTACGCACAGGTAGATTATGGTCCTAGCGGGTAGATAACAAATATTAGCAAAATAACACCGGAAACACTAGTGCACTAGAGGGAGCAGAAGGAAATTTGGGAAACACACATACACACGATTGTGCAATCGACAAGTAGAGCCAAGAGGGAGAGATTGACCTAGGTTGGAAAGGAAAGAAGACGACACAAAAAACGAATGGTTAAACACCTATGGTGGTGTAAATAAGTTTATGCACATAAGCAGTCTAAAGTAAGTTAGAGTCCCTAGGATACAGAGCAGGTAAAGGAAGGAGGAGAGTAGTTCCGAGTGAAAGAAGGATGTAAGGAAAGAACCCCCTGGGGTAGGACGTGGGTAAATGGTTCAAAGTGAAAGGAAGGAAAAACGAACCCCAATAAATGATTATATGTACGTAATATAGGAACCAAGGAAACCCCAGGAGTAAGGAGTAGAAAAAAAAGAGAGGTTTTAACACATGTTTGTAAAGGAACAATCAGGGAATAAAGTATACACAAACGAATATATATATATATATATATATATAAATATATATATATATATATAAATTCAACAAATCAGCTATGAGAATTTGCCATTCAATCTAACAGTTAGGTGATGTCAGGGTGTAAAGTACCCGTATCAAAAGTTAAGGCAGCAGAAGGGAGAATGAGGACAAGGACACTGGTTACGTAATGTCACTCTGACTTTATGAAATTGAATCAGTAAGGATTAAGAAGTTAAACTAAGTGGATTGATATATTAGCAGTAAGATCAGACGGTCAGGGAAAATTAGACCAATGAATAATGAAAACCTGAATCCCTGTCCAGACACAAGTAGCCTTAAAATCATATCTTAATTCAAGTACAATTAAGACTAGGAAAAGGGAGAGTTAAGAAGCTAGAGGCAGTTAATTCAGAAGATAGATGGGAAAGGAAAAGAATGCTCTCAAACTCAGGACCCTAAGGAAACGATGACAGAAATTCAGGATGTGAGTATTAATGAGTAATTGTAAGATATAATTCGGCATTGGTTAAATAACATTTACATGATAAATACGTGTAGTATATAATGTCCCTTCGACTGATGTGAAGACGAGCGCACCCAGTCGAACCCAGGACTCTATTATAAAGAAAGGGACTAGAGAAAACCCTTATAATTAGGAAAAAATTTAGGGCTGAAATAAATATAGCAAAATATCAACTGATCTAATCATGGAAATTATGTGAATACATAAACCTGAAGTACTGTCAAAATGGAAGTTTTAAGGAAGATTGAAAAAAGATGATTTAGAAACTGATATTGTTGATGATGAGTCACAGAATTGATAGGCATACGAGCACTCTTTTCCATCTCCAGGTTCAATCTAGCCAACGCCCGAAAAATAAAACAAGGATACATTTTATATAGGAAAGAGGTGGGGCGGTTTTAAGATTAATGCAAAATACAATTTTGGTGGTTGCACCATTGAGATATGACTAACTAGGAGTAAATTTAGAGGAACTGAACCTAGGAAAAATTATAAAAGTAAAGAAGTACATGGTTGCTCAAAATTCGGGGTTTAGCTTAAAAAGGGATACAATTCTTAGTTCAGAAACTAGGATTTGTTTTTGAAACCCCAGGAGGTACTATTGATTCATTTCTAAAAAGTCCATATGGAATTTGTTAAGAAAAAGGTAGTGTAGACCCATAGTATTTAAATAAATAAAATAAAAAAAAAAAAAGAAAAAAAAAAACAAACAAAACTAATCAAAAAAAGATAAAAGTAAACAAGTAAACACCCTCAGCACAAGAACGACTACGCTCATGATCTAACACTATGAGACTACGACTGGGTTACCTAGCACGACTGGACTAACTAGAAACGACGAAGGATGTTGAGTCACCTAGGACATCCGCCACACCACGAAACTTAGTCAGATCAGCTGATACCAGGAAAAAGGAGGAAGACAGGGTCTATGCGGGTACATCTTTACTACAACAGAGACACATTCATTCAGCATGGAAAATGTCCACCAGTCAATACGGTGCAACATGAGAGACCAAGGAAATACCTTAACCATATCAAACCGAACCTCTGATGGTCCTTGGATCATATAAAATTCCTAACCTGTCTTGTACAGTAGGGGTAATGTGGAGATACCACCAGAATAATAAAAACAGATATCCTATTAAACCTATCCTCATGATAATCCATGGTTCCTAATAGGAAGTAGCTGGTCACAAGAACTTCAAAGAAAGACCCAAGTACCGGCATGGCTCTCTCCCAACTGACCAACTGAAGGAAGATACCATCACAGAACGTGGTTCCAAACATTGGGTCCAATCAAGGATGCTGAAGAGAGAGATCAACATGAGCAGCTGACATGACGAGACGACAAATCAGAACATAGTGTTTCTGTTTTTTCTGTGGGCAGGCCTAGTGTGAAAGCTTAGTGTTATGAAGAAAAGTGATAAGCTCTAATTAAAGTTTTAGATTTTTCTTTTTTTTTCAGAATGACAGCGTGGAAAAGAAACCGCATTGAAAAGAAAACAGAACCATTGAACAGTTTGAAAAAGGAAGAATAAGAAGAATAAAGTGTGTTTTATGTATGTTTTCTTGTTTCAGGTTCGGAGTGACGAGCTAATCCACTTTCCAGATGTAATTTGAAACCAGTTAAATGTGGTATTGATATAAAATATGAATGTGTGAAGACGTCTGTGTCCCATATAGAGGAAGGGAACTGCGGTAATTGTAAATAGAAAATGGATTAACCTGAACACACAAATTTAATGACTATGTTAAAATTGTTCCTGTTAAAATTCCTGTTTATGAATAGTATTTTAGAAAGGGTTAAGTAGCTTTAGGAACAGGTGATAGAGCAAATCTGTAGTATCAAATGTAACCAAAAACCACATCAACTAGAAAGCTTGTGCGTAGTTAAGTACACAACTTCAGCGGCCACAAAAAGGGCCTTAAAAGACCCTTTCTTGGGTTTGAGAAGGGGGAATTCTTATGAATACATAGAGTATTTTATATAGATATTTAATAATTTTATAGATTATTTTAATTTTCAATCAAAGTCTGTTGAAATAAAGTTTTAGACAGGATATAGTTCACAACAAAGTTTTGAACTTGGCCTAACTGTAAATCTCTACTTTTAGAGGGAATGTGACTACTGTTAGGGTTGTGTTATGTAGTGCAGTTAGTCGGTGGAAAGTTTAGTAAAGTTGAATGTATAACCGTGGGTAAGTGACGGGCTCCTGGCTGTGTGTGCAACCAAGAGGTGCTGATGGGTGAGTAAGCTATAATTGTTTCTTAACAGAATGGGTATATTTTGAAGGGATAGTAAAATTTTAAACAATGTAGATTAGGGTAGATTTATTATCCCACATCTCTTGTTCTCAAACTCCAAGGAAGTTAGATATAAGGTTTCATAATAAAAGCTTAGAGTAGTTATTTAGGGCTAGACACTTAGGTATATTGTAATCATTTAATTTTAGTAATAAAATAGCTGAAATAAAGAAACCATTTGTTTATTTCAAAACACGTACATCCTCATACTAACGCTTGGCTAGGTTAACACGCTACCAGATTTTCCAAGTCCCGATGGTCCTTTAAGCCTAAGAAAACCAGCAGTTCGTAACACCTCAATCGTGATATAGATAAAATTTGAAGAACATCGAGTTTCACTTGACGTATTGTTTTCAAATGGAAAAGGTAAACAAAGAAAATATAAATAAAAGAAAACATAAATAGTCATCAATATCTATAGGTTTAGGTATATAGTGTGGTAATATAGACCATGTTTCATTAAGAAGATTAACAAGTTTTCCATCTTTTTATTGATGCTTTTACATATTCTTCAATTAATACATATTCAGGTGGTTTCTTGAGCTTTTCTTCTAATTTCATCTTAAAAGACTGTTCGTAACAAACTCTCAGCTAGACCCATTTATTAGAAAATATTTTTATAAACAATCTAATTTTATATCCTAGTAAGGATCCTTCTCTCCAACCGATCCATTATATACTAATATATATTCACTTTTATTGATTTTTTAAATATATTTTTCTAATAATTTTTCATATTTTTTAGGAAAATAAAATTCTCTTTCTTCATTTTCGAATTCTAAAGTTCCTATAATTGTAGATCAATATTTTGTTTCAATTTTTTCAACAATATCAGTTTACATGTTCCAGGTTCTATATCACTAAATTTATAGGTCTTTGGTAACGATCCGATTCTGTTGAATGCTTCCATTTCTTAAAAAACATTTTTATAATCATTTTTTTTTAAATTTCATAATAGTTTCTATATTTTTGTAATATTCAGTCTATTGATCAAAACCGTAAGCTCTAGTATTTATTCCATCATCTAAAATATACCTTTTATCATCATATAGACTTAAAGCTATTTTATTTACTTCAACAATTAAATGTCATGCATATTTCATCTCATGAGATTATTAACTCTATATTGTTTTTCTCCTTTAAACAACAATTGTAACAATCTTAAAAGGTTTTGTCAATTTTTTAGTAACTTTTGATTTTTTAATTTCCTTTTCTTCAAGTTTTATATCATACATTATACTTCTTAATCCTATAAATTCTTTCATTACTTTACCACACTTTTCATCTTTCATTTTCCCTAAAACTTTCTTATTTTTCTTTGGCATCCAATGATCTTTAGGAAAAGCACTTGCATCAAAATTTTGCAATCATAGCTTCCATATTTCTATAAAAGTAATTTGTTTTTATGTTGTAAATAAAGGAGTCGGTATCAGTATAACAAACTTCTATTTCATCTCCATATTTATTTTCATTACATTATAATGGAAATCATACATAAAATATTTGCTTAAATCTATAATGCACATTCGAACATATATAGGTTTATTAAATTTTAACTTATGTTTACCCATGTGCAATACTACCATTTTCTCTGTAAATATTGTTATATCCTTGAAAGTAGGCTTTGCCATTTCTTTTTCAATTTGAATATAATCATTCAATACTTTTATATTACATATTTTACGAATCGATTCCATTTTCTTACCAAATATACTATTATTCATCAATTTGAAGATATCCTTTTCAAAATCATTTGTAGTCTTAGTTCGCATTTCAGTTTTTAAATCACTATAAGACTTTAGCCAATTATATTGTTTAAATTATAAGATTCTATGTATTTTCTTTATTTTGATTCCGAAGCTAAGATATAGTTGTAAATGTCTATAGTGTAATACATAATTCTTCTTTTCTTTTAAGGTTAATAATAATTTTTGACTCTTTGTTTCTTTGATTTGTTTTTGATAAGGACTTAAACATTCTGAATCAATTTTTAATTGTTCTGGAGCTAATGGATAATCATTATATTGTTTATGAAATTCATGAGAATATTCTAAATCAACTTCCAAAATGTGTCCGGTTTTTGAATGTTCTGAAATGTTACATACTTTCAAATTATTTGTATATTTAATCTATTTAAAACTGAACCGAAAGTACCTTTTTGCGGTTCAGTTATTCATCTTTGTGCTCCTCCAGAACATTTATGAAGCCTGCCAATGTCCCTTGTTCCGTGTGGCTACCCCTTCCCTTTTACCCTTTCCTCCGCGCATCTTTATAGCGCACATCCCCTCTACTCGCGAACCTTTTATATGCTTGGTAATCTCAACGAACCTTATCATTCGATCGGCCTAGCAAGTGGCGTTATGTTGTGTAGAAGTGGATTCAGTATCCGAATCCAGCTTAAGTGCACCATGCATCGGCAAAGTTAACATGGTGATTTATAAGATAAACAAGTGGATTGTGACCGAGGAATGGTCGGATTTGAGTTAGTCCAATCAAGCATGGAAAAAGGAATTCCAATGGAGTTTGGACATGTATGAGTGTGACAGTTTGTATGGTATGTTATTTATTCAGTTATACTTTGTTATTATCTATGTCTGATCGATTGATCGAAGATCAATCTTTTGTTATTCATTTATTACTTTATTTTTACAATCAACACTTGTTTTTCATTAAAAGCTTAACTTTTATATTACGCCCCTTGCTGTTATTTAAGAGTAACCATTGTTCTCTATCCTGTAACGAAGTTATTTCATTTTATGCAATTTATAATCAGTATTTATATTTATATGCACGTTCAACTGGAAAAGAAAGATGAATTGTTAGCCGCCTTCTATGGGCCCGAGGCAGGCTGTTTTCTCATTAATAACTTCTTTAGATATCAGGAACACGTTACTAAGTACAGCATAGTCATAACCCAATGATCCCGGAAGGTAGAAGTAGCAGTGAAGGTGGTTCACTCGCCTCAAATAGTTAAGTCAGAGTGGAGGTATTACACGCCACAATTGGTTTATCAGAGCGTGGTTTTGGGTTTTTGAGTTCAACGGTTTTTTGGGTTCAATGCTTTTTGGGTTCAATGTTTTTGGATTCAATGCGCACAAATGGTCGCAGATGTGTAATTTTGGGTTCACTAAGTACAAATGGTAGAAAAGCGTTTGTTTTGTGTTTTTCACATTACAAGTTATGCTGTATGTTATTAACTGTGGTTCTTGTAGTATCAATTTAATTCAAGTTTCGGAGTTTTGGTCTCAAACACCAAGACAAGGGTATGAACTCTGTATTATGGTCCTTAATGAAATTTAGAATTAGAAAATCTGTATCTTTTCAGAGATATTACCCTGCTGATTATTACTTGTTTTCGATACTTGGTATTTATGGTAAAGTTATTAAGTATTAGTTTACGTGTTTGCTTTACGTTACGTAAATATTGACTCATCTTTCTTATAACAGAGACTGATTTATGCATATAAAACTACGTTCGCTTATAATTGTTCACATCTTGTGTCTATTATACTTTGTAATCATGCCTAGTTGGATAGATGTAATATCCAAAGACCATCTCGCTCGAGAGTTAAACCTACTAGGTATTGAGGTTGAAGGTGATGTAAACATATTACGTCAGCGGCTTAAAAATCATATGAATTCTCTCTCCCCGGCTGAACAAATGTTAATAAAGTGTAAGTTTATTGTAGATAGTGCAAATCAAAAGGATTATTTGGCAGAACAGCATAAGAATATAAGTGATCATAGACTTAGCTCTATCAAAGATTTTTCGAGTGGAAATGTCTCCAACCTTTCTCCTTTTTTGGAAGAGAATAATCAGCGGATTTTCCGAGAGTTAATTAGAAAAGTTGATCCCTGCGACGGTGAAGATAAGGAATCGCTAGTGGTCTTCCTCATTAAAATTAACTCGCTCTTCGAATTGAAATTGGTTCCCGATGAGTATTTTGTAAACTCGATTTTGAGTTGCATCGGAGGAATTCTATTGAAAGTCTGGAGTGAAGTTGTTAAGTTGAGATTCTCTTGGATGGAGAGTTTAGAACATGTGAAGTGTTCATTGTTGCCTCCTAGATTGTTGGAAGACTTTTGGATTAAATTTGTCTCACGACGATTCCAAATGCCTAAGGAATCTTTGTTGGAGTTTATCTCCAATATACAAGGAGCTTCACTTGTGTTGAATCCTTTATTTTCGGAAGAAAGTTAATTGATCTTATTCTGCAAAATATGTCCCCGCTACTAGACAGCATTTGGTTTTCGCTACGAAACCTCAAAATGTAGCCGAAATGTGTGTCTTGGCCAGGAAAGTGGCGGATTTCGAGATCGCTGAAAGACAGAGGGACTTTAGTGAAAGAAGTAGAACTGACAATTTAAGTAAATCTAATACTTCGGCGAATCGTCCTTCTTGGCAATCAAAAAAGAATCTACAATGTTGGAAATGTCAGCGGTATGGGCATCTTTGTGTCTACGTGGTTTGTTTATATATATATATATATATATATGTTTGTTTGGGATATTAGAGTATAGTACCGATGGATATAAGTATTTGAGCTGATTGTACCATCATTTTTGTTGTCAGAGTTACCAGAATGAGTTTCTTTATATGTAGATCAGGTCTTGCTAATGAGACGCAAACTAAATTCTAAAAAAGGGTGAATAGAAGTTAGTCGGCGTCCATGACCACATTATAATACAACATGTTGATCTAATTAAATTACGTAATACTGTGGAGTAAACTCTAGCATATTTGTAGAAAAAAGAGCTGTATGTTAAGCTAGATATTTTGTATTATGACACATGTTGAAGTAGTATATCTATGGTTCTGCTTTCCTGCTTTTGCCTGTTCTTTGTTTCAGTTTACCTTTCCTAAACATTGGCAGTTCGACTCTTTGTAAGCCTGGAATGTTCGGCAGTCGAGCGCTTGGAGGATCCGGCCGACCCCCGAGTGCCCAGCTGACCAACATAGTGGCTTTTGGAACTACGGATTCCTGGAAAGCGGTGGAACGGGATTGCGATCCGGCAATCCAATTATCATATCGTCACCTGGGTCTTCACCTGGAACACCGCAGACTTGTACTATGGCGGCTGAATCAAATGGAGTTTATTTTCAGCGCATGAATAGTCTACATTAAAGCGAGTGTGGTGATTGTGATATTGGGGACGATGGAAGATTTGCATTAAAGTTACCGCTGGAGTCCGATAGTGTTTATGTGCCCCTCCCAACGTGGGATTGTTTCACTGGACATTACTTTAAAGCCTATGGACTCTTTTTTCTTTTTACCCGGAGGGTGTAGGGAGAGCTATTGAACCGAAAGTACCTTTTTGCGGTTCAGTTATTCATCTTTGTGCTCCTCCAGAACATTTATGAAGCCTGCCAATGTCCCTTGTTCCGTGTGGCTACCCCTTCCCTTTTACCCTTTCCTCCGCGCATCTTTATAGCGCACATCCCCTCTACTCGCGAACCTTTTATATGCTTGGTAATCTCAACGAACCTTATCATTCGATCGGCCTAGCAAGTGGCGTTATGTTGTGTAGAAGTGGATTCAAGTACCGAATCCAGCTTAAGTGCACCATGCATCGGCAAAGTTAACATGGTGATTTATAAGATAAACAAGTGGATTGTGACCGAGGAATGGTCGGATTGAGTTAGTCCAATCAAGCATGGAAAAAGGAATTCCAATGGAGTTTGGACATGTATGAGTGTGACAGTTTTTATGGTATGTTATTTATTCAGTTATACTTTGTTATTATCTATGTCTGATCGATTGATCGAAGATCAATCTTTTGTTATTCATTTATTACTTTATTTTTACAATCAACACTTGTTTTTCATTAAAAGCTTAACTTTTATATTACGCCCCTTGTTGTTATTTAAGAGTAACCATTGTTCTCTATCCTGTAACGAAGTTATTTCATTTTATGCAATTTATAATCAGTATTTATATTTATATGCACGTTCAACTGGAAAAGAAGATGAATTGTTAGCCGCCTTCTATGGGCCCCAGGCAGGCTGTTTTCTCATTAATAACTTCTTTAGATATCCGGAACACGTTACTAAGTACAGCATAGTCATAACCAACGATCCCGGAAGGTAGCAGTAGCAGTGAAGGTGGTTCACTCGCCACAAATAGTTAAGTCAGAGTGGAGGTATTACACGCCACAAAATCATATGTTGGTAATTCTTCTACCAAAGCTCTTCCATATAAATTATTCATATCTAAATATGCTAAGTAATTACTTTCCTTATCTTTATCATATTTTTCCTATATTTATTATTTGATTTTACATATCTCTTGGAAACTTGATTAATCCCACCCCTTATTCCTTTTTCTATCATTAATATCATATTAATATTTTATTATTTCCAAATTTACTTCAGTACGTTTTAACATAGCATCACAAGATAATCCAGGAGCTGTATAACAAGGATCCAATTTATAAATTTTCATACAAACATCTCTAAAATTTTCAAATATATCAGCAAGTAAAAGTGATCAATTTTAACATACAAGTCGTGAAATTCTCCTAGATTTTTAATATTGAATTCCTTCCACAAAGTGGTCACAAACTCATTGTTTATTTCTGAATTGTTTAATATACTATAAAATGATCCTTTAGGAGGAATAGTTTTTTCTTTAGATCTCTCAAATGAATCAATGTAATCATAATAATAAGGAATTTTTTTAGTAATTAAAGCTATCTTATCTTTTGGAAAATGATTTTCCAAGTGTGGGAAATGTTTGAGGGTTCTTGCTATTCTATCCACCGAAGAAGACATAAAAGCAAGTGAATCTAGAAATCTCATCTCATACATGATTAGTTTCATAAAAGTTTTGTCGCCATGTTTAACTTCATATTCATCAACTTTAATTTTAAAAGAGAAAGAAATATAATTTAGATTTGTTATCGAAATTACTTTAAAATTCCTTCTTTATCTGCTAAATTTTTAATGAATAGATGAGCATCATATTTTTTTAGTTTATGGAAGAATATAGGTACAAACTTTGGTAATTTATAGTTTATATTACATTCATTATGTGCAGCTCCATTATATTTTCCTGTGAGATGATTATGATCTTTCACTATAATATCATCTTCTTTAAATTCTTTTTCGCAAATATGGCAAACTTCGCATTATCAAAATTATGAATATATATTCACTTGTTAATCTCATATGATGGTAATTATTCTTGATATATTTATATATCATATGAGTTTCTTCTATCATCTTATCAAAAAAACACTTTTTCGGCATTTACACCTCTATAAACTATTGGTTAAATTATTTCTTTTTCCATTTGCATAAGTTTTATAATAACTATATTCACAGGGTATATGCTTTTGATATTCATTTGTATAACTATTTTTCATTATTTGGTTGACATGATTATACTTTTGATAAGATTGATTCAAAATCAGCATATATTGCAAAAGTTAACTTAAATTTCTTATGATAATTTTCATTGGGGAATTGAACTCTTAAAACTTCATAATTATTACAATAGAAGGAATGCTTTACTAATTAACCTTTTTCACCAAAATGTCTTAAACATCTTCTACAATGATAAATTTTTCTTCTTCGCTTTGAAACTTGACTAGACAACAATTTATCTATACCTTTAATCCAACAATTATGATAATTTTTCTCATCTTTTACATATAACAGATCAATAATAGATTAATTTTTAAATTTAGATATCTGTAGAGGTTATATTTTAAATTTATCATCAAAACTAAACACATTAATACCTAAACTACACCTCTTTTCAAACTTCTCAATATCTTGTAATTTCATTGGATATTCATCATCTCCAAATTTATTTTCATATTTTTTTTTATTTAGCTATTCTTTCTTGATCTCTTTCAACTGGATGCAAAGCAGCTAAAATACTAGAAAGAAAGCATTTTTTATATTTATTTTTAATATTAATAACTGCTTTCTTATTTTTAATATCTTTGGGTATCTAGATCCTTTTAAAGGTTTATATTTATTAATATAGAGATCACAATAATTGATTTTATTAATGTTCCTTTTAAGATATTTAACCAAGAGATCAACAAGTTCTGACTTGGTGATTCCTCTATATTGTTTGATATTTAATCGCTTTGCTTGATTTTTAAGAACACTGAAAGATGTCCCACTCAGAAAATCTTCAATTTATTAGAAAAACAAATTTACAAATATTTTATGTAAAAATTAAAACTGTTTTTATATCAATAGTTTTTTTAAAAATTATAAATGTTTCCTTTTAATATGATCATTTAAAAAATATTTATAGAGTTCGTATCACAAATATTACATTTAATTCGTTGTTTGCTAAAGTAATTATTCATAAAATGTTTACATATATTTCCTTGACTTAAATCGTTTTTATCCTCATGTTCCATACATTTAGAGCAGATCTTTTGATTATTCTCTAATTTATTCCTATTTTTATGAGTACAAGGTCTACAAATATTGTTCTTAATAATCGGTTTATCATCTACCATATTATGAATGAATTGGTAAAGAGATTTTAATTTTTCACATTAAACACAATTATTAAATTTCTCTGGATAATTAATTTTTTTATTACAAAGACCACAATATGTTTCTTTTATTAATTTCTTAGGAAGCTGACAAGAAGCACAAGTCTTCATTTATATATAACTATTTTTTTATAAATGGAGTATTGGGAAATACATGAAGAAGATGATTGTTACTATTATGAAGTACATGAAGAAGATTATTGTTACTGTCAATATAAATCAGTTAGAATAATTAAAAATAGAATTTCATCAAGAATGAGATATTCTTTAATTTGTTAAGACGATATGAATATGTAGATTATAAATATTTTGAAAAAATAAAATATATGTTTCATCATTTTTGTATTTATATAGAACAAAAGAAATCTATAGATATTCTCTATTTTACAAAGAAAATATGTGCATATTACAATGTTCCTAATAATATAATAATACAAATAAAAAACAAGGATGACATTATATGGAATAACTTCATCAATGATTACTTTGAAAAACTAGAAAATGAAAGATATTATTTCCCGAAGAGAGGAACTGTAGAAACTGATCCACTTAATGACCCCTGGACTAATATTAGCTATAGTGAAGAAATATGGAGGAATAGATATAAGGTAGCAAATTAAAAATGATTATGGTCTATATGGACATTTCAAGCTAGCTCCATTTAGGGGCTATTTAAAATCATAAAATTATTTAATATAAAAATATGTATTTCAGAAATTTTCATTTAAAAATTATGTGGTTTAGTTACTTTTTAGATAGCACGGTTTTGGCGCTATTAAAAATCATGAAATTATTTATAATATTAATATGTATTTTGCTGACGTTACAATTTGCCGATGATCAACTGGTTTTAGCGCAAGACAAATTTGATATGGAATTCAAGATAAAAAGGTTGAAAAACACATATGAATCATGGGGTCTCACAGTAAATTTACAAAAAACAGAATATCTGGCAATAAATAGCAATGAACGAGAAAATTTAATATTGGAAGAAGGAATCCAAATAAAGCAAGTGAAACAAACTAAATATTTGGGAATAATTATGGTTAACATTGAAGGTATAGGCAAAGAGAACATAAAACATAGAATTGAATTGAGTAGCAAAATAATATCATCGTTAAATTCCATATGGTGGGATAAGCATATTTGGAAAGACACAAAAAAATATATTGGTAAAACATTGGTGGAATCTGTTGCAATGTATGCAAGTGAGGTATGGACAATCAATAAGTACTACAAGAATAGACTAATAGCTCTAGAAATGGATTATTTACGGAGAAGTGCCAGAAAGTCTAGATTAGAACATGTCACAAATAAGGAAATTAGAAACATAATGGAAGCAGAAGAATGCATAATTGAAAGAATTGAGGAGAAGGAATTAAAGTGGTTAGGACATGTCTTAAGAATGGAAGATGAGCGATGGCCGAAGCAACTATATGAATGGCATCCGAACAGAAAGAAGAAAAGAGGGAGACCAAGGTTAACATGGAAGGAAAATATGAAGACAGTAATGCAAGCTAGAGGGCTAAGCATCGAAGATGCCCAAGACCGTAGGCTTTGGAGGTTTGGCACGGGAAGACGGCAGCAGCTGTAAAAATCCGAAGATAGATAGATATATGTATTTTAGAAATTATCATTTAAAAACTAACTGGTTAAGTTACTTTCAAGATAGCGTCATTTGATGCTAGCTAAAAATCAACATAAAAACTAAATTTTTAAATGAAAAAGTTACTTGATGTATGAAAAAGAAGCAATTTATAAGAATTCTCCAATAAAAGGGAATTAACTTTGTTTTAACTTTTAAAGTATAAAATATTAGAGTTTGAAGATACAGATCAAGCTATTAGAAAAAATATTCCAGTTAGAAATCAAATAAAATATCAAAATTTAATACCCGTCTACGAAATACCATTATACCTTTAAATATATTTTTCTAAATTAAATTTGCTCTAACTTTCAAAGTCTAAAAGTCATTAGTTTATAGTAAAAAGTATCAATAAGTTATTATATTTTTATGTTATTATTTGATAATATATTTATTAAAAATTTAGAATATTTCAAGGGGGACCGCCAGTCCCGCCCTTAAGTTTATACAACCACATACTAAATATATTAATGAACCAGGTCTTTATATGTTAATAATGAGATCTAAATACCATTATATATTTAAATACATTTTTCTAAATTATCTTTACTCTAACTTTGAAAGTATACAAATAATTAGTTTATAGTAAGAGAATATTAATAAATGATTATATTTTAAAGTTATTATTTGATAATATATCTATTAAAAATGTAGAAGATTTCAAGGGGGGACCACCAGCCCCCCCCTTGAGAATATACAACTACATACTAAATTTATTAATGAACCTTGTCTTTATAGATTAGCGGATGATAATGTACGCAATAACAGTTCACCACATAGAGGCATCGGTCAGAAGGCTGAGCCGCGGTGTTGCTGCCTGAAGTGCTCGCACGATTAGACGCGCTTGCACTACAAGGTAGTATTTTACTCGCAGGATATACAACGCACCGACCGGGAAACGGTAGCTTAGTATGCGGCAGCGCCGGCAGGCGACTGCCGCCAGTATGCTTGCACGAGGCCGGTGAAGTCTCGATCGCCCGAGGGAGGACACCCACATGGCGGACGAGAACGAGTGCAAAGTATGTTTATACGTTTTTTTATTGAGCCCTACATGCTGCTATGCAGTTGTAACAAATCATATCTATTTCATTTTAATTTGAGAGCTGACGATCGATAATGTACGCAAAATGAACACTATTGATATTATGGATGCAACAAACACAAAATTGAAGTTACAAATGTATACTAAACAGTATGTTATTTTAGGATTGATCGTTTGTGCTATTATAGTGATTATAGATATATACAATGAGATGATAGCATTTAAAATAATTGTTTTATATATTTTAGTTATAATAACTACAAAACAACATCTGTTTTAGGTATCCGACCATTATGCGAAAAGTGAAATCCAAGCCACTTAACATTCGCTTTATCCTTTCTTACGTAGCACTATTTCAACTAGCTATACATTAGGAAATTTTGTTTTCTGCATTTCTTGCTCGTAGAATATTCCTTTCAAATATACTCCACTAGTGTCCTTGAGATGGCAATATGGTGGGTTATGAGCGAACACTTTATTAACAGTAAATATTTCTGTAGACAAGTTAGCTGTATATCCTTTTTCGAATATGCGTTTTATTTTACTGATACGAACTCTATCACCAACTTTATATTTAGTATTTACAGCAAATGCTTGATTATAGATGAGACTTTTATTTTTTATATGTTTTATATTAACAAAAATAGGCTTCATTTTGATAGTAGTGTGACAAGTGTTGTTGTAGGTGTCTACTAGTTTTGGTAGTATCTCAACCCATTTATAGTTTCCTTGTATGGAGAATTGTTTCCACATTTTTTGCTTTGAGCGTCCTATTGAACCGCTCGACAACACATGCCTTAACGATGGTATATGTTGAATAGTGATTGATATTGTGTTTCTTCGTGATCTCTTTAAAATCCTTGTTGTAGAACTCTTTACCTTTATCAGTCTGTAGATTAAAGGGGTGACGATCTTTGAATATGTGTTTGAACACATTTGTAACATGTTCACCAGTTTTGTTTTTTAATGGTCCAGCCCATGCATACTTGGAAAACACGTCTATGACTGTTATCATGTACTTGAAACCCTTATTGGTTTTAGAAACACCTTTTAAATTACCAGAGTCCATCTCAACCAGATCATCTATACCATATACAATGACTTTTCGTGTTGGGTAATTTTTTCTAGCTGGTTTATGTAATTAATTAATAAATTTGCTCTCGGACTGTGCCTACCTCTTTGATGATTTTTTTTTCACGGTAGATGTTTTTTTAATCCCTTTACCAGATGTGCTTACGAAAGTAGATTTCTTGGGTCCACAATTAGCACATTTGGATGACATATACGGCTTACCACTTGACGCTTTCTTGTTAACAGGTTGTTGGTATTTGATTGACACTTAACGAAATATGTAGTAGTCATGGTTATTTATAAGATATAAAAAATCATGTATAACAAATTCATTTACAAATACCGAATGTGCTTGCATCTTCAAAGGGGTATTACTAAGTTATATTTATCTCTAACGTGGTTTAATATAGCTTTTTTTTTAGTTTTTAATATAATGTTTAATTTGTTGTCTGTATTTCCCATTGTTACGTTTCTTGTTTCCAACAATCACTACAGATGGAAACAATATTCTGTACAAAATTCTCACAACCAAGTCAGTGCTCTAAGAAGGGTCAACAGGAACGGACCTAATGCATTCTGCTGATGATGCGACCAGTCCCTAAAGGCCTACAGAGTTTTAAAAGAACTTAATTTGAGGAGACGGACCTACAAGGTAACTATATTATAGTTTTTAACCGTACATTATATTACTGTAGATGGAACTAAACTCATCAAAATTAAAATCACCACCAACAAACTCATTGTATATATGTTTTAAATTTGTGTTATCTTCTGGAAATATACACAGGAAATTGTTATTATCTCTTATAAGCTGTTTAGGTATTTTGCTGTACGTTTCACCCAAATTGACCACATCAATTTGCTTATGCCTACCTCGCGTACAATAGTCTCGCACATGATCTTGGTTCTCCTGTATAAAATCATCAAACACAACAATGGAATTATTTTTACACTCATCTAGTGGTACAACTTCTTCATTATTATTACACAACGTGCATTTTTTATTTATCATAGTTTCCAACTCTTTATATAAATTTTGCAAAAATACATACGATGGTTGGTATAAACCTTTTGAGTATATGTAGATGTGTCTGTTCTTCTTATCCAACCATCCAGGAGCTAATAAAAATATGCAATAGCGTTGTCTTACCACACCCAGACGGTCCAACAATAACCGATCGAATATAATCATCATTTTGTAGATATTTACCATTATTTCGCTTTAATTGTGGTATTGGTATGATAGGTTTTATATTCCAATTTGACATTTATATACATATATATATATATATATATATATATATATATAAATGCAAAAGATTGCAACCATACTAACATTACTATTAGTTTCCACTCGAGGGACAACCGTTTTAAAAAACCATGTAATGAGACGCTGCATGTTCTTAACTATCTTTACAACTAAAGATACCTTTCGAGTGAATCTACACGGAACGATAGTTCCTTGAGCGAAAGCTCTGACATAGCATACGTTGACACAACTAATCTCACGAATGCTCTTTCATTATTTTAAGAGTACTACGGACTTGATCCAACTGGACAAATAAACAACGCAACGTTAAAATTAATCAACACACCTAGATGTGGTGTAAAGGATGATGTGTTTAGCTTTAGCACTACAACTTACAAGTGGAATAAGAAGACTACTATGTGGCACTATGTACTTGCAAATAATAAATTAGTAGATTGAACGCAAGCAGCGTTTGATGTATGGAGTAATCATGCAGACATCACGTTTGAACATAATCATGTCAATCCGGATATAACAATTTCGAATAAGCGTCGGGTACATAGATTTCAAAGATCGTCCACCCTCTGCATATACAAATTTGATGGCATAGGAGGTGTTCTTGCACATGCTTACTATCCAGGTGAAACTAATTCCCCTATAGAGATACGCATTGACTCAGATGAAAAATGGTATCTTAAAAAAGATGATCAAACACCAAAGAATATGACAAAGTTGTTTTTACATTAATACATGAAATTGGGCATTCGTTGGGATTGGGGCACTCTAACGATCCTAATGCTGTTATGTACGCGTTTTATGAAACCGATAATATAGAACTAGAATTACAGACAAATGATATATATGCGTTTCTGAGTTTATATGATCCGGCTAGGCCAATTGTTCCGACTACAAGTACCACAATGCCTAAGGTGGGCGAAACAACTATAATAACACAAGTACCAAGAAGAATAGTGCCCAAGTTATGTGACTTGACTAACATAACGGGATCGGACATCCCTGAACAACATTTAATAATAAACCAGTTCATGTATGTGTTTTACAAAGAGTGGTTCTGGATGATTGAAATTTACAATAAACAGGCTGAAGCACCACAATTGATAACCAATTGGCTAACATTTCTACCTAATGAATTTATTGAAATCGTGGGAATATATCAGAGACCATCTGGAGTAGTGGTTATATTTATAGAAATCAGTTTTATATGATAAACATTCCTAGTCTTAGTCTGGTTATTGGATATCCTAAATATATAAGCGAGTTGGGTATAAGTCGTGGAAATGTAATTAACGCTGTAGTGAATACATACAGGTAGAAAATTTGTATTCTATAATAATAATTACTATTTAGAGATAGATGACTGCCTGATGTCAGCAAAATGTTATGGCATAATATCAACATCGTTTCCAGGATTACCACCAGGTATTAACTCTGCATTTAGATATATTAATGGTAACTTGTATTTTTTCAAAGGAAATTTGTACTATGAATTTAGTGAGTTCAACAATACAATTATTATAGCTGGTAGAAATACATTATCTTTGTTTGGAATTAAGTGGACAACATCATACATAGCCATTATAGAGCAAATTAAAAAACTATTTTCAAATTAGGGAAATTTAATATCTTAATAAATGATATACAATACATCAGAGCAAAGCACCTCTGCCTCAGAACGAAGTTCCTCTACCTCTGGTTCAAAGAAAAAACCACATATAACTGTTAAAAAAGCAACTGAAATGATACGATTACGTGTTCAATTGATTGAAGAATTTAAAGTTGTAAAAATAACTAATGTTGGTACTTATAACAAATAGAAGTAACAAGAACAGCCCATGATTGACGCTATTAATAATCTGGGAACTAAATTAGAAAAAGGTATCGAACATGAACATGAACATAGTATATCACTCGTTCCAACAACGTACGTTCCACCAAAGTACGTTCCACCAACGTACGTCCCCCCAACGTTTACGTCTACGCCTAACGTCTACGTCTGAGCCTACGTATACGTCTACGTCTGAGCCTACGTCATCTAAAGCAATTACTCAATATGCCACGACATCCATAGGACCAATCATATGAGAATATTTAGTTTAATTAGATGATTCGATATTTGGCTTAGTTGGAAAAAAAGGTAAAATTTATATGGATGATTCTGAAGTAGTTTTTGATAATGACAATTTTAATATTAAGGGGGTCAAATAGAAAGCTACAGAGAGGTGAATGAGTCTGTCAACAATGGAACGTCCTACAAATATTCCAGAATACGATATGCTAAATTATGAAAAAAATTTAATCATTACGAACTGTATATATCATAATAATGATCCTGCTACAAGGAGACATAAATCAAGTCGGGGTGACAAATATAAGAGCATAATTAAACCACTTTGGGAAAGATTGAAAAAGGGCGTTTCAAAATCAAATCAATACTTTTCCCATCACGTAGAGACTCAGATTCAGATGTTGGTAGTGGGAAAATGAAAAAGAACCACAACAGTGGAAAAGGATTACAAAAGTACACAGAGTTACCTAAAGAATTTATTTGAATGAATGATGTACGAAAGCTTGTAGACAGACTAATTATTATTATGGGAGAGGAGCAATCTGGGAACGATAATCTGTACAATGAGAAGGCTAGCATAATTAAAATGTTCAATGATACGCTTGCAAATTTTATTTTACAAGACTCCAAAAATATCGGCCACTTGATAAAAATTAATAATATGTTGCCCCCTAAAGTTTGGAGCAAAAAAGTGAAGCTCCTGGCTCTTGTTTTGTTAATGATATAATTAAAAAACTTCCATTCGAATTGCACATTCCTTCCTACCAATATTGCGGCCCTGGTACAAAGCTAGAGAAGAGATTAGCTAGAGGTGATCAAGGAACCAACCCTCTTGACGCTGCTTAAAAAAATCATGATATAGCATATAGAGATCACAAAAATTTGAAAGATCGACACGCAGCAGATAAAGTGTTAGAACATCGTGCACTAGAGCGTGTGTTTAGTAAGGAATCAAGTATTGGAGAGAAATTGGCTTCATTATGTGTTGCTGGAGTAATGCATGGAAAAGGCTATTTAAGATGAGGTTGATTGTAATTATATATTTTTTATTATATATAAATGATATCACTAGCAGAACTACTCACCATTGAACATTTTTTAAAAAAATATTAAATCTGGAAGTGCTATAAAAGTTCGCATAGGTGGATATATTTTTACATTACCAGTACTAATATATGCTGTCTCAGAATTATGTAAACTTCTTAGCAACAAAGACCCTCGAAAGACATGAAAATAATATTAAAAAAAGCAAAAGTTGATTCTGCAATAAAGCTACAAAATAAGGTTGGCTTTATATTCACTATACCTATACTCCTTTCATCATTAGGGGCTATTGGGTCTACTGCAGGCGGTGCCGCAGGTATAGTTAATACCGTTTACAATAAAAAGAAGAATGATGAGGAACTCAAAGAAAAAAAAACGTTATATCCTAGCAATGGAGACTAAAAGCAACCCACCAAATGTAGTAGTTGGGAGTTCAATACCACGTACACGTAAACGCAAGAGTACTAAAAAAACACCTACCATAAAAAAAACACCTACCGCGATAAAAAAAAAACTTGGTATCGCTACACCTCTGAGTAATTATGACATTATAAAAATGTGCAAAGATGTTAAAAGATTTAGAGGTGTATATATGATTGATCAGATACCTAAATATTCCAACACATATGAGTGTGGTGTTGTTAATTTCGATGTAAGTAAAAACATTGGAACTCACTGGGTATGTTACATCAAAGATAGTCGGGGCCACAAACATACAAGTTATGTGTTTGATTCATTTGGTGAGCAACCACCTAAGCGATTGGTTAATTATGTGTGTGGCCGCAAGGGTGGAAGCAATACACTATAATAAATGAGCGTATACTAAATATTGGACGAAGTTATCTGTGGACATCTATGTGTTACAGTTTTAAAAATGTATACTAGGGATATCTCTTTTAAAGATATTTTAACACTATTAAATTGCAATCACAATATTTGTAAGAACTACATTAAAATATAACAACCAAACAAACTTAGTTCCACAGGATTTATCCGATTTTCTAACAAAGGACCAAGCTACAAACTATGCCGACAAAAAATATATGAATAAAAACTTAATCAATAAAGGATATCATAGGCACTACAGCAGCATACGTAACATTACATAATCACAGAAGATTAGCAGCTATCAAACCTGGTATTGATGCAAACGACGCTGTGAATAAAAAGCAAATAGAAGAATATGTATCAAATTATCATAATCAAGTATTGGGGATTAACAAAAAACGTATAGAATAAATCAAAGATGAATGTGTTAAAATAAGAGAAGATATTGTTTCACAAGAAAGGAGATCTAGGGATACAGATATAGTTAGTGTTATGTATTTGAATGGTACACTCGCTGGACATATTTTTATACCTACTGGTGGCCAACGATTTTTTTCCTATTATATGTGATGGAACAATTGTTAAAATAGTAACAAATCTAGATGTACAAATATATGAAGTATTCCAAAACAGTACAGTAGTTGATCATAGAAAACCGTTTAATATTTTAATGGAGATAATATATATTTTAAGTCTAAACCTGGTGGTTCCTAAATTCATGTGTACTTATTCGTTAAATTTTCAATGTTATAAATGCCTATAAACATATTCGGCAAACCATCATATCGTAACCAAAGTAAAATACAAGAAATCATAGATGAAAAAATAAATTCTCTACCAACTAGTGTACCTGATGTATCTGGTTTTGTTATAAGTGATCAAGTAAATGCAAAATTAAATTCCATAAACGAGAAAATAAAATCTCTACCAACTAGTGTACCTGATTTATCCGATTTTGTTACAAGTGATCAAGCTCATATCCTAAATAATGAAATTAAGAACATAAAAAAAAACCAACCTATGATTGTGTTTATTTTCATTACGTTGGAAAGCATGTTATAGATCATTCCGATTCGTATATAACATTACGCAATAACCGAAGAATAGCACAAATAAACCCTGGTATTGATAAATGTGATGCTATAAATAAAAAACAAATGGAGGACTATTCTTTTAATAAAAATTATATAGAAAAAATGTATGCACCCAGAAATAGTGTTTTAAATAAGCAAGAGGTAATAGAAAAATTAGATTGGATAAATCAAAATTATATTAAAAAAGAAGTTATCTATTTCTCAGACGACTATATAACCTTAAATAATAAGAGGAGAATTATACACATTAAAGCAGGAATTGATGAAGATGATGCTCTAAATATGTTACAAATGGAAAACTATGTCAGACAACAATTAGCCCTATTCCAAATTATGCTGTAAATAAGTCACAAATGAAAAACTATGTTAGGCATCAATTAGAAATTTTAACTCACATAAATGGATTGGAAAAATATCATTACCACATGTCTCTATGGCACATGCGAACTACTAAGAATCATTATTAGAGGCCTACGTAATCTCAAAACTGAAGGTAAGAAAAATATTGCTAATAAATGACTTATGTATTCAAACTGTCTGAATATAATTCCAATTTACAGAAAGGGTTGTCCCATTCAATTATTAGCGATAACCTACCTGTTGCGTTAATTGGTTTTTATACAACATATCTCACACCTAATGTAACAAGGATAATAACATATTATGTTATGAAGAAAATGGTGATAAAAAAGAGTTAATTATTCCAGTTGGACAGTATGATGTTACTACACTAGAAAAATATATTAACTCGCGACAACCGTTTATTACAAATAATATATCAATCAAGGGAAATGATACCGCCAACCGAGTTGATATAAAATCTCCATTCAAATTACATCTGAATTATGGTAAAACTATTGGAGAGGTGCTTGGATTCAATAATGAGGTTGAACCTAATAAGGAATCTAGTGGTGATTATGTTCCTAAATTTCACCCGTTTGAAACAATTGATAATCATTGTAATTTAGAGAGTGGAATTTATCTAAACCATAATGACTATCATAATAAAATATCAGATATTATTGCTTTGTTTAGAACTAATGCAGAATTTAAAGAGCCTATCATCTATGAACCAACATACCCACTATTTTTTTCAGTTCAACATCTTGACTTTGATACCATAATAGTGGATATTAAGAAAGCAAATGGGGCCCCAATTGATCTTGGGGATATCCTAGTGACTGTAATTTTAAAAGTTTGTAAACACCTATTATTTTTATTGTAATAAATAGACAACATTATCTCATACGATTACAAAGATTATCCACCAACTGGACAAACTATTGACGATTTAAATTCACCTAATAAGGATGTCATCTTCAACGTGGATGTCGGTGATGGGTTCATACATCCTTATAATGCTGATGTCTACATGGATTACAAATTAGTTGAAAAAGATGGAACAGAATACAATGATAAACTGAGGTGAGAGTAGTTGATAATATTTTCCCTCATTTGTGGTCTCAGATATTAGTTGATATCTGATAGAATAGACTATTTAGGTATCACTAGCACGGCTTTAGGAACTTGTCTCCTTTCAAAATCACAGCTATATGAATATAAAATGTCTGTATGGTTACCACTGAAAGAAGATGGAACAGACGGTGTTAAGGAGTTGCAAAATGCAAAGAGCACACGAGAAGTACTATTTAAACTAAAGCTTCTTGGTGGATTCTTTAGTGACTACAAGTACATCATGTATAAAGAGCAATTGAAGATTACTTTTAGGAGAAATGGCAATGATGATGTGGCTATGCATGTTTGGGGAAGTGGGAAACCTGGTTAGACTGAAATCAAGAATATGTATATTCGAGTGCCTATAGTGAAGTATGATCCTCTAGTTGAAGTAAAGTTGAAAGCTGTCAAACAACATACTGATATTAATTTTATAAAAAAGTCAAACAGTTAGAAGAGCTATTTCTGGAAATTATTCTGAAATAGTTTTGACAAATTCTTCACAATTTCATACGCCAGAATGGACTATTTTTCTGTCTCAAACAGATAGGAATAATGCTTGTCAGAAGAATTATTCAGCAAAGTTTGATCATTGCAAATTAAGAAATTCATACTTCGAAAAGGGTAGAGGTGAAACATTCTTCTCTAAGAAATTTAAATATACCAAAGGGAAAATATCTAAAAATATATATTGCCTATACACAACTTAAAAGAAATGTATGCAACAATGATGGTGTATTTTATTCTTTTGAGGAATTTTTAAACAATAGACCTATGGGTGTAATAGATCTAACTAAACATATGAGAAATGTCGATGAGAGTGGCGCAAGCCAGAAGCTCGTACTTGATTTTTAAAATGATGTAGCAGCTAAAACTATGTGCTATATTATTATGTTAGGACAACAGATATTGATTATGATATTAAGAATCAACGCATTGTTACGCTGTTACGTATATTTAAACACAGTCTGAGACAACTGGACAAGGAGAATTTTTTAATCTTCTTTGTTTATTTCTAAATCTTTTTGTTTATTTTTAAATCTTCTTTATTTATTTTTAAATACATTGGAATTTACAGGATTTATAAGTAAAAATCAGAGTCCCACAGAGATCCCATTAAAATCTTCGTATTTTCTACGATTTTTAATTGGAATACTTTAATTATAGCAGATTTTGTATTAGAAAACTCTAATAAGTTAGCAATATTTTTCCCATAAACCATGGATTATTATCTTCATCAATTATAATCTAAACTTTATTATTAAAATCTAATGTATTATTATTGATATCAATAACATTAGCCATTATGTTTTTGTGTAAAATTGAATTATAAAAATTCATTATTAATATACTGCACTCGGAGTCATATGATTTGAGGTGATTAATATTTTCTTGTAGTAGCGGAAACAATCAAGTTATATCCTGTTACTGATAACGCGCTTGACGTCACATTCATGTCTAAACACGTTTAGTTTCAAGGTTAGTGTTTTATCGCGCTTGATGTCACGAGCTTGCTTGAACTTGTTATATTAAAATTGTATATAAACATAGTATTCAAGATTATTGAACTAGTGTATATGTTTATATATTGAATTTGGGAATTTTTAACATTATGAGGTTCAATATAAGTTCAATTAATAATAATTAAATGAATCGTGATTTTTTTTCTTACCTCATACATCTATGTTTTTTTAAACACAGCACTGCAGTATCGGCGACACGTTCTCGTCATCGTCAGCTGTTTTCACGACTGTCAATTTTTTCTCCTTTTTGCCGGTAATTATCCAGACTGCCATCTGGTGTTCTTTTGAAGGAATTCCTCTTCAAACTGCCATCTGGTGTTATTTTGAATGAAACATTTCTTAAACTGATATCTGTTGTATTTTTGAAGAACTTTGTAATCAAGCTTGGTTCTTTCGGAATCTCAAAGTTCATAGTTCTAGTATGGTTTTTTTGAATATATATTTTTTACCAAACTGTTAAATCCAAAGGTTTAGATAGATGTTTTAAAAGTTTTGCTTCTTTTTCAATCCTATGATTCTCTAATAAACTATGTGCTGCTATAGCTGATTTTTCAATTTCTCCATTCTTTATGTTTCTGAAGTGCTCTTTTTTACGAGTTTCCAAGTTCCTTTTTGTTTTTCCTATATATATCTTGTTGCAATCTTTGCAATCAATTTGATAAATTCCAGATTTTTTGTTGTCTGGGGTATTACATTTATTATTAGTTAACAGAAGATTACCCAAGCTGAATTTGTTAATTGGAGCTAATGTTATATTAAAATTTGTGAGATTTTTTTGAAACTTATTATGAACTTCAGGATGGTAAGTGAATTTCTTGAATTTTACATCTTTCTTTGGACCATGATGTAAGGTGGTGTATTCCTGTAACCTTTTTTGTTGTTTGAATTTCTTTAATTTATTCTTTATAATGTCTTCATCGAAACCATTTATTTTAGCAACATGAACAATATGATTATATTCCTTGTCAAAATCTTCTACACTAAGTGGAATATTTAACAATCTGTGTAATAGATTATTGAAAATTGCATGTTTGTGTGTCAAATGATTAAAACCTGAAGATTTTATGTAGTTGTCAGTATGTGTGTCTTTTCTGTAAATGTTAAATTCAATTTTTTGCTGTTGTTCATTTCTTATTAAGTATAAGTCTAAAAAAGGAATCTTGTTATTTTGTTCCATTTCAATAATGAATTTCACTGACTCATCCTGAAGATTAAGCAATTTCAATGCATCTTGAATGTATTTTTGATCAATTACAGCGATAATATCATCTACATATCTATACCAACACTTGAAAATCAAAGGATAAGCATTGGTGATATGTGATTCAAGATACCCCATAAATAACTTGGCTAAAAATGGAGAAAGTGGATTTCCCATTGCCAATCCTGAAATTTGTCTATAACATTTTCCATTGAATGTGAAAAAGTTATTATCGATACAAATTTTTGTTAGCATTAGATACTCTTCTATGATTTCTGCCTTTAATTTTTGTGAATATAACCATTTTCTCAAAAAATGCGAGCAATTTGTTAACAGGAATGCTAGGAAACAAAGAGATCACATCAAAAGAAACAAGTCTATCATTCTGAGCCAATGTGATGTTATTCAATTTTTCAACCAGTTTAATTGAATTTTCAATGGTCTTATTTTCAAATTGTGGTAGATCATTAAACTTTTTGGCCAGCCACTTACAATTGTAACATGGGGAGCCAATACTATTGACAATAGGCCTCATCTTTGTACCCTCCTTGTGGACCTTAGGTAAACCATATAATTTTGGATTAGAAGGGTTTGAAACTTTTAATTTGAATTTTTCTTGTTCTTTCACTGTATGTTTTATATGTTTTAATGTGTTTCCCACAGCCCTGATTGTTTTTGGGAGAGGGTTAGATTTAATTTCTTCATATTCTTTGGAGTCTAACAGACGGTCCATTCTATCTGTGTAATCCTCCTGATCTAAAATGACAATTTTGTTCCCTTTTTAAAAAAACATAGATGTATGAGGTAAGAAGAAATCACGATCCATTTAATTATTAGTGTATATGTACTTGTATTCGGCTGATAACAAACCGGATTGAGTTAACATTCTTATGTATCAGTGAATTCATATCTCAAATTGACTTGTCTTTTCGGTCTAATTTATTATTTTTCTCTATTTTTTGTGTGTTTTGATTGATGTCTTTTTTATGTCTTTTTTCGGATAAAAAAATACATCAAAATTGTCTGATTTTCAACCTATTTTGTTATTTTTTCATATGATTTTGGGTGTAAATGTATTGAAATTGAAAAGTGGTGGGTGTCCCAGAAACCCCCTTCTCTATACTAGTGATGCTTCACATTAATATCATATAACTAGGAAAATAACAATTTTATATATTTTAATTTTAACGTTTTTGAGGGTCGAGAATGGACCCTGTAATGCATGATAGTAGCCTATGGATTTCCAGAATTAAGCCTAAGTTTAATACCTTTCTGCACTTCAAAGCTTCCCTCAATGGCAATAACCTTTTAGACCTATTTTCATTATATAATGTATTTCTTTGTGCGACCATATGCACCGTGTTCCTAAATGATGGACGGGGTTTTAAGTAGTTAGTATAGCTTTACAAATTAAATTGGATGAGTGCTTATTTGCTATAATGGAAGAACAAAGTGGAAAATTTCATATCCTGTATGCAGTAGTCTAATTTCGTTCTTGCATTATAATGTCACAACATTAAATTTATAAAAATGACAACTCCTGCACTCAAGTCATTATATATCTTGCAATTTTCATGGTTTGGTTCCATTGTTTCAGTGCAGCGACCTTTCCAACAGAAATTTTGAATTGATCCTCCGACAGATAAGAGTGTCCGTCGAATGAATAGATAGTTAGAAACAACTGGATATATGTGTAAAAGAAAATTCTAGGACGTCCGCGAACACCAAATGAAAGAATCGAGAATGTCAGAGGAGCTTTCATGCGTAGCCACTAAAATATGTGTGGCGTGCTAGTCGTAAAATGCAAATGTCTACTGCGACATTGAGGAGTGATCTACGAAAGCGACTTCATATGCGACCTTACCGTCTGCAGTTACTTCAAACCCTAAAATTTTCGGATCTAGTGGCACGCACCGAAATGTGCGTGGAAATGCAACCTTCACTAAATATTGATGAAAATGATTTTAGTCGTTTTGTGTTTAGCGATGAAGCATGTTTTCGTACCAGTGGCAAGGTGTATAAACATAATCTGAATATTCGAGGGGGATGGCGAATCCACATGCAATAATCCAACATAAAAGTGATTCTCCGAAGTTCGATTGTTCCTGTATTATGTCCAAAAAACAAATCTACTGGCCGTTCCTTTTCAATGAAAAACAGTGTCACCAATCTCGAATCTAGATATACTGCAGATTTATCATTTTCCTCAGATACATTAGTCCGCATCTAAAGACTTCATTTGGCAACAAGACGGCGCTCCACCTAACTTTCTTAATTATGTTTGACAATGGTTGAACGATAATGTTGTCCGACGATGGATAGGACGCGCCGGTCCGGATGACAAGGTTTATCCCTGATGGCTTCCACAGACTACCGATATCACACCTTGTGATTACTTCCTGTGAGGGCATGCGAATAACCATATGTACCAATATGTCGGAAGAGGGATTGTTTCTATTGTTGAATTACTCCTAATATGCTGACCAAGGTTAGGGAGGAATTCGGACTATCGGCTTGATGTGTTCTGTATACGAAAAGGTACTCACAATTATGTTATGAAAATTCGAAGCGTACTCTTTAATTCCATGTACGTTTTGTTCTTATATGTATCATGTAAGGGAAATTAAACAACTTTGAAATCCCGTTCATAATTATGGAATACGGTGTATTTAGTTTCATTAATGTTTACTTCCAGTCCCAATTTCTTAGTGTTACTCAATACAGTCTGCATGTTGGTTCTTAATTAGTTTTCACTATCGTCGAATAAGACTATATCATCACCACAAATTAACAACTTATTAACACCATTGAGATACAGGTCTTCTTCAGCAATTTATGATTTCATTGTATATTCTAGTACAAAATTGTATAGGAGAATAAATAGTGCATCCCCTTGCTGTAACGTGTTTTTAGTGTAAAAAGGTATCTGAAGAGTGTTTGCCTACACACATACACCATACTCATTACGTAATTTAGAAACATCGAATAAATCTAACTACTGTAAGAAGAATTCAAATATTTCTGATAGGCAATATTTGTGAATAATTACCGGCCTTGCAGTTACCATTATTGTACACAAGTTCTACACTATATTGCTTGTAGTGTGTGCAGTAAACCGCCTCCTGATTACTATGACAATAAAGCAAGCGTCCCATTCCCCGCTACTTTTACTTGTGAAGCAGTTCACATTACCTTGGAAAGAGGGATTCCTTAAATAATAATATTAATCCCGCCTACGCCAAGGTCATCAAAATGACATTTTTCCCAATAGAAACATTGAAAGGGTTTCTATTGTCGCCCATTCGATAGGACCTGTATTTAAGTTATGGAGTTAAGTTATTTAATAGCAATTCCATATGTGACTGACTGGCATTTACAAAACATTTTTGCAGCAAAATGCTTGCATATATATTACAATTGGTTGAAATTGGGGGGGGGTCTTATCTATGTGATATGATAGAGGACAAGTGTGTGGTTAACATTGTACATAAATTACAACTTCTGAAGAAAAACAATGTTATTTATTATCTACCAAAATATGTGTGACTGACTGACATAAATGTCAACTGATCATGCAGCTTAACATGTTCATCTAAATCATTATCTGAAATGTGATTCCTAACTAAATTATCCAAAATACCGTTTGGAAGGCACATTTCAAGTTACATTTTAAATAAAAACGAAACCGAAATCACAACTAACACTGACGTTATGACCTAATATGTGATGTGTGATTGACTGACCTTATTCTGTGACTGACTGACATATCTGAATTTGATTTAAAATTTCAAAATACAAATGTTACAAAAATGTAACAAAATCCCCTGAAACTAGATAACAGTTTCCGTGACATAGATAATAAAGAACACTTTATCAATCCCACGAAAATTGTTAAATTTAATTTTGCTGTATAATAAATATTAATTTAAATTAATAATATAATATAAATAACTCGCTTACCGTGTACCATTTTAAATTATTCGAAAAAAGAGAAACATTTAATAACAAAGTGACTTCTCCATTGTTAAATATACCTACTGTAACGGCATGTGTTAGTATATATATATATATATATATATATAGCAACTGATTACAATTTACGTGTTACAAGATTTAATATTTTTGATTTCTAGGTGTACATTATTAATAAGTTAGTTATTTGTCAGCGTGCATGTTCATTCAAAACAGATTATTATAAACAGCAAGCTGTGAAACTGCTGACGTAGTGAATTCTTTTTTTAACTGCGATAAAAACGAAACTCTAAGTAGGCCAACGCTGGTGATTCACTTCAAAACATCGATGTATAAGATTTGCTTATGCAGCTATTCACTCTCTTTTATTCGACGCTATGTTGACTTGTCTTGCCCTATAATAAAAATAATGTTTTCTCTTGAAGCAAAATCTTTCACTCAGACTCCTATATTAAGAAATCAAATAAATTAATTAATTAGGACGTGTATTATTACAATGTTAAATCTCTATTGGATGAAATAATCATCGCAGGTATATGTAACATATATGGAATTAAATCGTGAGAACACGAGGGAATTGATTTTTATATCATTAAATAAAAATAAATTGAATTAATGAAGTTGATAGAATCCCGAATAAACGATCAGTTAGTTATTAAGGAAACCATTTAACAAGTACATGGTACCGCTTTTGTCAAGCGACATGTACTTGATGCGGCTACAAAAGAATTAAAATTCAAGAAAACTTATTGTACTAGCGGATTACCGGACATTTCTTAGTAGACTAGCAATCTACGATCTTAAACCGAGCTTCGCTCACAGGTCATGAACAAAGCATTGATGTATGGCTTGGAAACTAAAGCGTGAAGTAAACAACTCATTATAACGAACTCGACAAACCGCGAGGACGCGAAGCCAAGCAAACAAGCTGGAAAAAAGCCACTGACCTAAAGAAGGTTATATAATAAATTTAGACCGGATTTCCCCAGTGTACGAACTCTTGTTAGAACTGTATTTCAGGATGGGAGTATTCATCCAGGGAACATGGTGGATCCTCGTCCAATCAAAAGACGGCGTTCCCTTCTTTGACCTAAGGAATCGTTGTCAGCCAATATAGTAAAAGGTTAAATCGCGACATGGTAAAGACCTCATGACGACACGAGTACAGAGAGAGGGCAAGCGAAGTTTTCCTTGTACCCAACAAAATTATGTTAAGGTAGTTCTGCTTAACTTATCGGGGCGAGAATTCTCCGCAGCCCACAGATAAAAGATAGTTCAGCGTTCTGAGTTCTTCGCAGCTCACAGAGGCGGGTGTCGGAACAGACTCTCCGACATGGTTGTAGTCGGAACAATGGCCATCTATTAGCAACAAACATAACGTCACTTAGAAACAATTCGGCTGTGATAGATCCTCAGAGATTCCATCTTCGATTCTAGCTGCGTTCCTGCGGTCAATACCTTGTCCGACCTTACGGTGCCTAAAATCATACGTCTAACCAGTGTCCATCGATTAATAAAGTATATTTATTAAAATTCATCTCGCGTAGTCTTGCGCCGGCCAGCTCCTTGCTTATCCCTGTAGAAAGAACCTCAGCTCTACCAATTTCCAACTTGAGCAGCCTAAGTTCTCATACATGGAGAAATCCTTTCGGTACTCCTGGCGCCCAAATATCCCGTATTAACCTACATACTCATTAATACCCTTTCACTCTAACACATGAAGTCTCACACTGTAACTGAATGGTTTGAGTCAAGATGTCTCAATAAGAGCACAGGTTCCAGTCCCCCATGAGAGAATAAATATTCTCATGGAATTTCGGCCACAATGGTACTAATGTCCGCCAAGAATCACGAAGAATGTGGGCAGCTAAACTATTTACCGGTTGCTGTCGAGAAAAAAAGCCATAATTGCTGTAGTATCCGACCTGCTAACCACATGTAACCCTGTATATTGGTTAGATGATTGTCCACCTCTATAATTAATATACTTGCATGTGAGATCAGCAGCCAAGTGGTTTCTAGGCTTATCGCGCCATTCAGTTTTTCTTTTCTTTTTAACACACGAACTTATGAATTTGTTGCGCTGATTGTTTATTTGACAGTTGTGCATATTCTATAACATACGTGTCCAACGCTTTCACGTTGTGTACGCAATGAATCTGTGATAGCTGCAATATATTCAAATTGTTTTCATAAAAATGTTTTTTTTTTCTTCTATATAATTATCTGACTCCTCACGAACAATTATTTGTTTGGTTTTACAGTTCACATTACATGATTCTGCACAATTTTGTATCTTCTTTCCCTATATTTCATACATTCGTGCCATCCTTTTTACTTGGCCACCAATCGCATCTATAGCCCATGCTACGATTCAAAGAAGTTCAATTTTATGTCAAAATCCAAATATTGAAGTAAGCATTGCCACATTGCTAAAAGCATAAGCCTATTTCTATTATCTGCTGCTCTAACTGAATATTTTTTATCACCTCAAGTTTTGGAAGGTATCTCTATAGTTCAGAAAACACTTTTCTATAGCAACTTCCTATGTGTCACATATCCTGACACTAGAGCAAATAATTTCTTCTCAAATATCTGTCACTTCCATCTAAACTAGGCAAAAGAAATAATATTGAGATATGCTAATTTTTCCAGTGAACTGCCTGGATCTCATTTTGTTCTTTGTAGGTATAATTTTCTGAGATATGAACAAGTATGACTGCTTCTCCCGAATATATTTAAATACTTCCGCTGACTGCCTTTTCGCTCATATTGACACAGAAAAGGGGTCAGTAATTACTTTATGGAGCAGCTGAGGCGAACAGTCAACCAGATTTCCTAAACCATGTTTATGTTAAATCCTCAGCACAATGCAGCAAGCAACTGAGTGCGCCATGCATATTAGCACTATAAATGAGAGAACAACAGTCAGTCACGGGACTCTAGCGGGACAAATTATGACTGTACAAAAAAATGTTATCAATGCCTTTTTGTTAGGTGTGTACCAATAACATAGAATCCAAGAGGACATTTCAATCAAACAGTTATGTTGTGTACAGTAATTTGTATACGTTTTCCGTGACTGACTGACCATAGCTTAAGTAAACAATTATAGGACACATTTAGGTGTATAGAACGTTACACTGCAATTAATATTATTATATTTACAACTAGGGAGGATCAAAATATGGTTTAGCAAGAGAGTTTGTGAAAATAAAACGAATTAATACGTCCAAATCATTAAAAAATAAATTGGTAATATTTTGCGTGTGTTTTTACAGGTTTGGAATATCACAAGTTCTACCACTAATATTATATTAAAATAATACACATTTGAAACATTATCTTATAGAATGAGAAAACGCCATCCTTAAAGATATATATTACGCCAACAAAATTATTCCTGCGTCAATTTCAATATTTTCACTCGGCATGACATTTTCATGGAATCGCACAAAAGTTACGAAGTTTCTAATAGTGTTGCTTGCTCCCTTATGCAACCGAATGAAAGTTTATCAACATCCCACTTTCGAATCTTTAACTACTTTCCTCATATAATATCCATGTTTCCACCCATAGAGTACCACAAACAAGGATATTATACTTCATGTAGAAACTTAGAAAAAACGAGAAGACAAAGAGATTGAACTCAACAGTAATAAGACTTTTCTGTTTTTTTCTTAATTTGTTTTATTTTAATCGATGTAAAAATTACACAAGATATTTAATGTTCTCATAATTTCGTCAGAATCAAGAATATAGTCTGTGTGTCATGTCCACTATATTTCCATGGTGAAACATTTACACGAGGAAGTGACGCACAGTATTTTATTTTTCTCTGTTCGTATTGCGTCTGGAATGTTAAAATTTCACCTAGGTATAATTTAAAGTTTTTGCAATAAACACATGTTTTGTTTTGTGTGCAGTTTTAGCGAAGGTGGGAGAATTGTGCAACAAAAACGCTACTGCAATTTCAGTCGTTTAAACTGACAAAATCCGAGTGATATTCACATAATATTCTACGTGTATTTAGAAGACTGTGTGGACCGTGGTAATGCATCCAAGTGGTGCGCGGTTTTCAAGGATAGCTGTGAGAACCTTCGTGATTCGCCAACTCCCGGTCGTCCGGCCAACGAATGAGATAAAAACTTGTACAACAGAATGCACTGCATTGCAGAACGAAACAACTTTCTGAAAGGAATTATAACTGAAGATAAGCCGTGAGCGTATCACTGCACCCTAGAAACACGCCGGTAATCGCTTCGAGACAGATATAGAAGTACCATGAGTTGTCAGCAGATTACTATAAACCAACAGAATGGACTTCAGTGAACAGGGTATTTTGAAAATGTGGATGAAATGCGTTCAAGAAGCGACTACATAGAAAACTTGTTAAAGATGTGAGTTTATATGTATGTATTTTTTTCTACCTATTACATTTTTATTTAAAAATATATATTGTGCGTTATTTTATGGTTCATACTCATAAACGTTCTACTTGCTTTTAAGTGTTTTTAGATGTTTAAAAATATAAGTAAATTTTCTTGCTAGCTATTATCTTCGGTAATATTAATGCGATAGGCTTAGTCTAAAATCACGCAATTATAATTTATATTTATATTAAGATCGATCAAGTCAAAAAATACAACCGTCAAAAAACGCGGACATGGGTTCCACAGGGGTGAAATTTTCCGGGGTGAAATAGACCCCCCTTCGTTTTCCGGGGGGGATACTTAGGGAATCCATGCCAATGGCTCAAACGTGGAACGAATGGGGAATGAAAGATGTGCATAGAAGCTTCTTAGAGGAAAACCAAAGGGTAAACGACGAGTTGGTAGACCAAGATTGAGGAGAGAGAATAATATTAACCAAATTTTGAGGGAAGTAGATTATGCAAGGAATGATTTGAATTTACCAGCTCAGGATAGGAATATATGGAGAACTTATATCCGCGCGACCATGAATCATACAGATTTGGTAGTGCCAGTGAGTTAGTTAATTAGTTTGTTTGTGTGCTGGCTGTAGCATTATTACCGCATATACTAATTAATTATTGCACTGTTAGCCAATAGCATAGAATCCATATATATATATATATATATATATATATATATATATATTTATAATGATAAATTACTGCATGCTCCATTGCATGGCGCAATACTACATGCATGTTGTAGCAGTTACATCTTTTGTTTGCACTATTTAATGTATATTATGTTTTTATTTTATTAGAGAGTCAAAGTCTAAACTATTTACAAATTTCTGAAAATGTTTTAAGAATTTCGTGACTAGTTCACTTTTATTTGTTGGCCACGTTCCGCCTGCCCTAGTAATATTTGTTTCTAGCACTTTCCTATCACTGTTTAGCACTTCGCATTCGTACAAAATGTGATCGACTGTCTGTGCGTTTCTGTTGCAGATGCAGGTCGGATCTTCTATTATCTTGAATCTTTGTAGATATGCACCGATTTTGCCGTGTCCTGTGGTTAGAACTTTGATGTTGTGTGTAAGGGTGATATTTGACTTTAGTCTATGCTGTACACTAGGGAAGAATGATTTTGTAATAGCACCTTTTGTTGTAGTTTCCCACTCTGTTGCCCATTTCTCTACACTATTGTCCATTAGAGCTCTTTTGACCGCACTCAGAGGTGTTCTGCTGAATACGATTTCTTCTTCGCTGCTACTTGCTGCTTGTTTGGCCAGACTGTCCGCCATTTCATTGCCTTTCGTTTCCGTCGTGGGCTTTCACCCAAGTGAAGTGAAGTTCCTAATCTTGCTGCTGTAGATGCGTCGTAATCTTTCTGATTCCGTCAATCAGGCTGTTGTGCTTCTTGTTGTTACTTAGTAGGTCGAGGGTTATCTTACTGTCGGTGTGAATAGCGGCTGATTTTGATATCCCGCTGGTGTCAATTTCTTCTAATTTTTCCAAAGCTTTCAGGATGGCAAATTGCTCTGCTTGATTGTTTGAGCACTTGTTGTGTAGTCTGTATCGCAGCTGGTGGGCTGGTTCATTGTTTACGTATATTATCACTCCTGATCCCACGCCCGTTGTCACTCTTGCTTCCATCTGTGAAAATATTTATTTGGTATTGGCGTTCTTCATCCTTTGTTGATATGCGTGTGGTCTCTGCTGGATGGGGCCAGTGCTTGTAGTTTGTAGATGTGTCCATGATTGTTTCCTCTCCAGGTAGCACGACAGTTCCTGTTGGCTGATGCGTTATGCTGTAGTATTGAGCAATCTCCTTGAGCTGTATTACTATGGGGATTAAACCTGTTATCACGCAGAGTGCTTCGTATGAAGTCGTCCTGTATGCTTTTGCTATCTTTATGTTAATCATTCGTTGTACTCTTCTTACTTTATCGGCATTTTTTCGTCCTTGACAGAGAGTTGATCCACACCGGGGCTCCGTATGAAACCATGGGTAGTACGGCTCCTTTGTATATTGTCCTTAAGACCTCTGTTCTTAACCCCCAGTTGATTTTGCCAGACTTAGAGAGAGTGTGTAAGAGTTTGATTGCCTTTTCGGATATGTAATCAATGTGTTGGTTGAATTGGAATTTCTTGTCTATTACTATCCCAAGATATTTCAATCGGTCTACTTGTGTGATTGTCTTGTTGTTTAAGTATAATTGTATGTCTTGTCCGTCTCTCGGTCTGTTCCTTGTTATGAGAAGTACCTTTGACTTTTGTTCATTAAATGTTAGTTTGTTGTTTGCTGCCCATCTTGATATTTTGCTAAGTTCTATATTAGCGTTATTTTCAACTTCTAGTTTACTGTTCCCTTTAATTAGAATTACAATGTCGTCTGCAAATGCGACGACTTTCGTACACTTTTTATAATCCAGTTTGAGTAATGAATCGTACTGGATGTTCCACAGTCCCGGTCCGCAGCAAGATCCTTGTGGACATCCTTTGCTTATGTTCCTTTCTACAGTGACGTTGTTGACTGTAAGGGTGCAGTGTCTTTCGCTTAGATAGCTTCTCACTAGATTGAAGAGGTTTATTGGTACAGTAGTTTAAGAGGTGTTTCATTGCAGGAACTGGTAGCGAGTCGTTAATGTACATGGAAAGAAATGGTCGGTATATTGTCGGTAGCATGGACTTCATCAAATATTGTGATAATCAATATTCACCTGGATTTTAGCTAGGATTAGGATATAAGGTAGTACCGTAAACTAAGAGCGGCAAAACTGACGGGTTTATCTAAAGATAGGAATAACTTTCATAATTAAAAGGGTGACAGGTATTTAGTGAAATATTAACATTTAATTAAGCATAGTAATAGATTCATAATAATAGAGATTAATTCCACAATATTATCTTAGTCATAATGTTGAGTGATTCCGGGTTCTGTGGCCGTGGTCCATAGTTGGTGTTGATACCAGACGTTTCGCCCTCAACTGCGGAGGGCATCTTCAGTGGCGAGTGCTTCTAGGCGTGTTTCCTGGTCGGAAGCTCTACTTAGTAAGTAGAGCTTCCGACCAGGAAACACGCCTAGAAGCACTCGCCACTGAAGATGCCCTCCGCAGTTGAGGGCGAAACGTCTGGTATCAACACCAACTATGGACCACGGCCACAGAACCCGGAATCACTCAACATTATGATTACCGGCCGTGAAAGCCTGCATTCAATTATCTTAGTCAGCTAAAACATAACATGAATATACATTTGCTGTATCATTCAGAGAGCATCATTATAAATGATCACACTACTGCATAGGGAGAATAAGAGACATTTTTACTAATTTAGATTGATCGACTGATTAATAGGTAAACATATAATTGGGACATGTTGAATGGAGTTCATGAAAGCAAGATTATTTCTTTAGTCTTAGGATAGATATTAATTTTTGTAAGTTTATATATACCGGTATTAAATGTGTATATTTGGTATTCAGAATTTTAAATTACACATTTCCAAATAACATTTTTTATAACAATAATTGAATTTATTCCTTTATTAACTTGGTACAACTCTTCAAGTCATTTTTCGGAATATTACTCTACATTTTGAGATTACTTAAACTAAATATATTTCTTGCTTTAATTAATCTTTCCTTTCAATATAGAAATTGTATAGGTATCTTGCAAAACACAAACATTACTCACCCTGGGTTCGACACCATCCCAGATCACCTCCGGATCCATGATCCCACTCCAAGTTCACAGGAGCTAAGACATCTCGTACAATCTCAACTATCCTCTTATATTCTTCATGTGTTTACAGTTTAGCTGTCATATTGAAATAATATTTCCCACTATTTGGAAAGGGATGCATTTCACTTTTACGTATATGGGTCAGAAAAAACAACTTAAACGTACAAATCGTATGATAAATGTATATCCTGGTTGAATTTAATATATCCCTATTTTATTATATCAAGTTAAATCAATGAAAGATTTTGTTCATGAAATGTATTTATCTTGCGTTTTAATTTATTTTAGTATTAATTTAGGTCCATTTGATAACACCTCGTTCAGTTAAGCCTTATTTAGGTAAATCCTTTTCATGTCAACTCATTACGTTAAGCCATTTTTACAACAGGCTCTTTGTATTGACGATTAAGGAAATCCAGAAGAAAAAAAATACGTCTAGGTGTCCAATTGTGAGGTAACCCGTAGTGTAGATGACGAAGGCAACTACAACGATCGGGGATTCTAGTTCCGGTGGGGTCTGGATTTTAAACCTACCTAACCATTCTTGCCGCACCATTGCCGTGGGGTCGACTCAACCTCTAACGCAAATGTGTACCGAATATCTGTTTTAGAGTAAAAGTCACCGAAACGCATGAATGATAACTCAACTGATCTCTTATTCTTGTTATTATCTAAACAAGTGGTGGCCTTAAATTTCAACTTCTCGACAATATTAACTTTTTAGCCGGCGAGGGGAAGCAATGGCGTTAGAGTTGAAGAGGGAAAAAGTGTCTCCTTCCACCGTTGGTACAAGTAAATGACTGGTCAACTGGTATAATCAGTGGCAAAATATAGTGGTAGAGCTACTTGAAATAGGAGACGAAGTTAATGAAACGTTGTCGGAGTTTGTATGCCTATGATTTTCTGTATAATGTGACGTAAAAAGAGATTAAATACGAACTGATTTCCAGCTACTGTCTGTCAGAAAAATGTTGTAGGAAAACAAACATTGCTGGAGAATTAGGTAGTCATTTATTGTTTGAAGTTAAAATGTAGAGATTATTCTTATTATATTTATTATTAACTAACCAACTCACTGGCACTCTCGAACCCGTAGGTTCATGGTCGCGCAGACATAATCTATCTATATATCCCTATCCTGACGTAATGATTTCCAATCATTCCCTGTATAATTTACTTCCCTCAAATCATGTACATTGTTATTCTCCCACCTCATTCTTGGACTAGAACTGAATGTTTTTCCTTCTGGTTTTCCTACATGATGTTTCCACTGCACCTGTTCCATTCCCCATTCGTGCCAGATGTCCTGGCCATCGTAGTCTACGATACTTAACTGTTCTTTTTGCATCTGGTTTCCTAAGAAGACCATGTAGCTTATTGTTATGCAGTTTTCTCTATTTATTTGTCTGTTCACCTCTCTTTGATCCAAAAAATTTTCTTACGACCTTTATTCTGAAATACTCGCAACTTCCTTCCCCCCCTTAAAGTACGAGTTAATATTTCACATCCATACAAAAGTAACCGGCACAATAACAGTTTTATACATTTTTAATTTATCGTTCTTTGAAAGGACTTGCGAAAACAGATCTCCCTGTAATTCATAATAACATGCATTTCCAAAATTGAGCCTATGTTTAAATTATGTCAGCATCTCATTCCTACTTCAGATTACTGTTATTATTTATTATTATTATTATTATCATTACTATTATTATTATTATATTATTATTATTATTATTATTATTATTATTATTATTATTATTATTATTATTATTATTATTATTATTATTGTAACTCCGCCATGGCCAGTCTCAAGCCCAGAAGAAAAAGGTGGAGAGGGAGGAGTAATAACCTCTTTAAAAAACAGGGTTCAGTTTGCTCCGACTGATAGTACCCTGTAAGCCCCTAGCCAGGGTTACGGTGAAGACCTCAACGGCAGAGTCGGCGTAGAAGGAATCCTTCAAGACGGCGGATCTGGCGAAGAGGCAACCCTACCTCTAACGGAAATAGAGAAATGCTGCCTTGCGGTGAAGGAGGATCTTCAATGGCTATGGGAGCCCAAACAGAAAATTTCCTGGTCCTCCAAGTTGAGGGTTGATGCGATGGGCTAACTCCCCGTTCATTGGAATAAAAATGCAATGTTAAAAGAACCCTATGATTTACAGCCGGACAGATGTAAAAATATACGGAAAATGTTACGGAAACGGACAATGAAAATTGGAACATGGAACATACAGGGATTAGGAAATGAATTTGGAGAGATACGTAAAGAATTAGAGAATAGAAATCAAGATGTTATAATATTATCTGAAACAAAGAAGAAATGAAATGGTATAGAAGATAAGGGGACTTTCATGCATTTCTATAGTGGAGTACCTAAACATCAAAGAGCCAAGAGGGGAGTATCTATATTGGTAAAGATTAAACTAAAAAAATATATTACATATTGGAACCAATAGATGAAAAATTAATAAGAATTCATATAAATTTATATGGGCATAAAGTCACAATTCCAGGTGACAACGCAATTAGTGAAGATGATAATAAGGTTTTTTTTTCAGTAATTTAAACGGAACAATAGAAGAAATTGGAAATGGAAGAGAAATCATTATTTGCAGGAGATTTCAACTGTAGAACAGGAAAGGAAGAAATAAATAAAACAGTTGAACCTTATTGAGAAGACAGTATAAATAATAATGGAAATAGATTAATTGATATTTTGTGAATAGAATTCATTAAGGATACTATACGGGTACTACCAACATAGGGATATACATAAATTTGCACGATACCAAGATACGCTTAATCAAAGTTCAATTATTAATTAAATTATAATTAAACAACAATCAAAACTGAAGACACAAGATGCGAGAGACTACATACAGGTAGTATTTGGTGATCATTTTTTGGTAAATGCAAAAAATCTTATTTCCTTTTATAATGAATGGGAGAGATAATCAAATGGAGGTTGATGAACTAGAAAACCAGAAATAAACATTCCAAAATATAATCTGAAGAATTTTTTGAGGATGATAGCACTATTTACTTATATAAAAAGAGATTAAATGAGAAATTGACAGTAAACAATATTTGATACTACACAGAATCAATACCAATATATTTTAGACAACTTGCACGAAGCAGCAAAAGGCGCTATTGGTGAGAAATGTGAAAACAAAAAGAAAACAAAAAGCAAAGGAACAAAAATACTCTACATTATTACTGTAATGAACAAATTGAAAAAAAGAAGTAAAATCGAAGGAAATCAATAATTAAAATGGCTAAACACAAAAACATAGAAGATAAAATAGAACTTCGAAAACAACAAGCAAAATAAAAAAAATTCAGAAGCAAAAAGCAGCATTTGGGAAAAAATGTTGAGGGGAAAAGAAATACATAAGCTTGGAGGACCTTAAAAAATTAGAAGAAATGACAAATAAACGTTTTGTAAATATATTAATTTTCAATCATGGAGTGACACTTTAAGAACTTGCTAATAGGGACAGAGAACAATATATGAAGGACATCAAGGAAAGAGTAAAAAAACCTTAGACGGACACATGCGATTAGATTTACAAATAGTAAAGGATGCTGTGAAATTACTCAAAAATTCAAAAGCAACAGGGATAGGATGAATACCAGCTGAATTGTTAAAACATGGACCTAAAAGGTTATATGAACTACTAAGAGATTTATTTGAGAAAAGTTTAAATGGCGAGGATATACCAAAAGATTGGAAAATAGGATACATTTGCACAATACACAAAAAAGGGGGAAAAATATTGTCATCATTATAGAGGCATTACAATAAATAGCACAATAAGCAGATTATATGGTAAAATAATTAAATATATCCTGGAAATGGAATGCAAGGATCTATAAGTAGAAGAACAAACAGGCTTCAGAGCAGGCAGATCAACTACTGACCACATATTTTGTTGGCAACAATAATAGAGAAAAAAAAATTAGAACACAACCCCTTCATTTGATGTTCTTAGATATTGAAAAAAGCATATGACAGCGTTCCATTATCAGAGTTATCGATAACTTTGAAATTAAGCAAAAAAATCCTATATGATAAACGCTTTTCAAAATTTATATAAAAACTCATATGTGAAACTGAAAATAGGAAAATATTTGTCAAAACGATTTGAAACCAACAAAGGATTACTTCAGGGATGTAGCATATCCCCCACATTATATAAAATCTACACAGAAAAGACAAATCAATGGTGCCGGAAAAGTGTACAACATTGTTAAAACCGGATATATATATATATATATATTATTGTTATTATTATTATTATTATTATTATTAATTTACCGCTGTGATCTGGAAGTAGTCTACTGCCTTGTCACGCAGCGGGCCCGGGTTCGATTCCCGGTTGGGACAGGCTCCTAGGTGAGGGTTTTTCGAGGTTTTTCCTCACGTGTAAGACAAATGCCAGGAAACGTAGGGCCCAATGGTTCCCGAAAATCATCCAGCCATCAACATCATCCTTCAGCCGTGTGGAAAGCAACGGGATGTTACCACACCTAAAATTCCCTAGAAAAGCTGCAAAGCATAGCATGAAAATACTATGATTGCAGTGAAAAACCTTTCCTCGGGTATAATTTTTAGACCTACGGATTGATTATTATTATTGTTATTATTATTATTATTATTATTATTATTATTATTATTATTATTATTGATAGGAATTTTCAAATCGACCATTATTTTCCCCTCTTCGCAAAAGTAGATAACTTTCTTAATAATTTCACGGCCTTCATTGTAATATATTTGACATTTTAACTAAACACAGCACTGCAGCCTAAGACAATTGTCTACTACCTCCAAGCCCTACTCTCCCTTACCACATTTCTTTAGCTCGCATTTTTCAGCATTAAAAGTTGTTGTGGTCGTATAGTAGTACCCGAAGGGCTCGTAAGTGGAATAATTTTACTAGTTACACGATTCTAGAATATGACTCCTGCATGTAATGAATATGAGTGTATACGAAGGCAAATCGCTCACTCGTGTCAAATGTTTGTCTATGTATAATTTTAACTTTTTTTCTAAAGCATTAAGGATTATTTAGATAAAGTAGAGAAACTCATTTTCAAAAAATCTTAAAGTAATTTATAACACAAGTACTAAGTGTTTGTAAAAACCTCTACTTGAAGCTTTCATCGTATTACGTCTGAGTGCAGCAGGAATTGAAAGATATCTCTCTTTTTATTTGTATGTTGAAATACATGAAGGAGTGCACTGGTCTCAGGAGAGACTGTCATTCTTCCTTCAGTGTATCAAGTCCCTACGGATGTGTAGCTTTCATTTTTTTATCTACGCAGGGTGTCACTGAAGGAAAAGTCGAAATTTATTCCTCTTTCACCGTTCATTTTTTATCCAAGTGTGCTTTTGTCTTACAGCGTCTCTAGTGATTTTCTCTGATTTTGTATCTAGCCTGAAATTGTTTCACAGTCTCTAGAATTGTTACAATGCATGGTAGTATTCCAAAGTACACTGAACCTACGAGTTCAAACTTAACCAGTACTTAACCAGTACAAACATTCCTTCCCTCCCCACCGATAGACATATTGAACTAAATGTATGACGTCAGAAAACTCTGAATACCGTACTTCAGGAGAAGCTACACAGTATCTTCATCTTTAAATTGTTTGCATGTCATCGTCTTCTGATGTTAAATTACTGTTAGATTAATACTAATATGTTCTTCTTCTGTTTTATTTTTTAAAATTAATTATTATTCAACATTGTTATTAAAATTGTAGCTTAATTTAACTCTTCAAAGGAAATTTATGTATATTTTGTACATACCTAGTAGAATACTTTAATGCCATAACGTTTGCACGACAAATTTGAAAACATAACTTTTCTACAACATCGTTTATTGTAGAAAGATAAAATCATGAGCGTGTTAACAAAATGTTTAACGTTTCCGAATAGCACCAACCGCATTGAATAAGAGAGCACGCGTTAATGTGGAGAAGAAGCATAGCGATACTCGTTTCCTTAACGTTCAAAATAGGTAAAAAATAATATACATACTTACACACATAAATATATACATGGTAACTTATCCATCTATCTGTGTGTCTATACCCGTATACACCCCGTAGAGCAATGGTGCTCCGTTATGAAAGTTACCTTAATAAAGTTAATTTATTTAAGCTTATTTCCCTACAGACGTCAGTCAGTGACAACTTGATAACTCATTCCCTCAAAGAAATGCCAACCTAGTAATTATATGGGGTATTATTCCAATGAGAAAAACCGATTACATTTACTTAGAAACTTTTACTTAGGCTCGAGGTTCTTTCACGAGCCAAAACAATTGTGACACTTGGAATCCACGGCATAAAATCTCTCTCGGAGGAATTCTCACGTTTTTTATCCAATGATCTCGGTCGGATTTAAACTCGTGACCGTCGGGACAACAGAAAAGGAACTTAATCCCTGAATTAAGAGGCCAATTTCATATCTAATACTGAAAAAGAGTCTACCATTATGTTATAATGAACGTAGATATGAAATTAACCATAAATTCGCAATGTCACTCTACCCAAAACAGGTCATATATACTCCGTGTTTCTCCAAACGCCAATTCTATAAATGTGTGACCTTAGATCTTGACCTCATAGTGACAATTTTTAACACTGGTTTGCCGTCTCGGTATACCTTTGGCTACCACGCACGACTGTTGCGACTGGGATCCTCATTCGTTCATTTTATATCATCCCTCATGTCATCTATGCTATGATAAATAAATTGGTTGGCGCTAAAAAGTGTTTAAAATATGTAATTGCAGGAATCTTCTGGAAGGCCCACCAGGGTGTTGGGACATGACTCCGAGCCTCAGCAATAAGGGACCAAGAGGAAGGTTGTAGTTCCTCCTAGTGGCCACGGGCAGGGCACAAAAAAAATAGAGGTATGGATCATGAGAGAAGAACATTGTGTGTTCAACCTGGAAGACGAACTGCAATTCACATTACACTGTAGAGTAGACTTCATTCGACTGATCCATAATATACTGACAGAGCCCAATAGATATTCAAATCGCGTTCCGCAAAGCAGTCTGCCCGTCCAATACAAGTAAAAAAACTAACTGTTGTTTACATAACTTCTCTTTTCGACTAAATAACTCACTCTTCATGAGAGGCGAGAATTCAAATGTAAGTTGAAAGTTTCATTCCAACACCGCAATTTTACGTTCTTATTTGTATAATGTGTTCTATAGTTCCCTCCGATATCTAGATTTTATATTTGTCAGTGAACTTCGCCAAGCAGTCTGATGACCATGTCTTAGCGAAGAAGTACAGAACACGCGCCATTAGATTTCTCATGAGAAATAAATATTCGATTAGTGCTCAGGATTAGTCCACTAAGAATCATGAGGAATTTGGGTAAATATAGTAATTTGCGGTTTCAGGTTAAGTGACTGTTAATAATGATATGGTCACCATATATCTCTTATTTTTGTGGCTATGTGATTGATAGATGTCGATGTTAGGCCAGAAGATGACTGGCGAACGAAAGATCTGATACATAATCGCGTGTTATAGAGTATTTAGGTTACTGTAATATACAGGGCATCTAACTCAAGATGTCCGTACAATATTGTACACATATCGCTTAACACAACTAGGAGTGGATAAAGAATACCATTCATTGATGAAAATCTTACGCTTATCGAACTTGTGTTTATATTTCGTGCAACTACTCAATTTCAATTCAACTATGAATATTAAATAACAAAGAGCGATTCCATAAAAATGTCATACCGAGGTGAAAATTTTGAAATTGACACAGGAGTAATTATTTTGGAGTAATATGTATCTCTAAGGATTAAATTTTCTGATTCTATGAGATAATGTTCCGTAAGTGTATTATTTTAATCTTATATTAGTGGTAGAACTTGTAATATTCCAAACCTGTAAAAACACGCAACATTTTACCAATTTGTTGTTTAATGATTTGTTCGTATTAATTCGTTTTATTTTACAAAGTCTTTTGTTAAACCATACTTTGGTCCTCCATAGTCGTATATGTAATAATATTAATAATGTTAATTGTATTCTAAGTTCTATATACCTTCAATGTGCCCTATAATTATTAACTGGAAGCTATGGTCTCTCAGTCACAGATGATCGGATACGTGTTATGGTTAGGATTTGATTTGATTTGTGCCCTAATGTTGGGTGACATTTTATAGGGTATTAATAAGGGTATAGGTGAATGGGTGATGGGTCTATCACAAGATGTGGGATTTATTACAAGGAATTTCCGTAATGTGGAAATATTTATGCTCGTGGTCTGCTCAGGGTGGGTTCGGTGAGTGATGAGGATAACTTATCAAAGGGAATAAGGAAGGAACGATAGTTTTATCAATAATTGAAGTTCACAACTCACTCGATTTATTTATTATAGGAGTTGCTGTACATATATTTAATAGAATGAAAACACTTCATGATACGATGTGTTATAGCGATCCGGCTTCTCCACGGAATACCGAAGAATTATTATTATTAGCATTGTAATAAAAAAACATGGATCAGTATCCTGAAATGTAGATTTATTGCGATCTTTTGTTCCAATATTTTACTTATTAGAAAACTTAACGTAATTTGTAGAGCTATTTGAACTTGCCTTATGATTGTCCTCCTCGATTAGGAATTATAAATTTCTATTTGAACAAGTAGCGGTCGTTCTGCAGTTGAAATAAAACTTATTCGATGTTCTCCCTTCTCTAGCTGGGAGGCTTCTATTCTGTACGCATTTCAATTTGATATCTTGAAAACTTCAGTATTCCTTCAATCGTGTTCAGATCACTACAGGAGTTACAATTTATTCCTATTGGTTTAAACATATGTGGACATATATTACATATATATATATATAGATATATATATATATATATATATATCTATAAAAAGGGTGTGTGACTTTCCTTTGTTTCTGTTAGTCATGTAACTAATAATAGGCGTGTTTATCTCACGCTATTTATCGACAAGGTTTCCAAGTTGTTCCTAGTTAGGCCTTTGGGTTTTCTATTAAGGGCCTAACAGCTTATTTAAAAACCGTTAGTTTTAATTCATTTTAATGTGTTGTTCGTAGTTATCTTTTAACTGATATATATGTCCAAATTTTAATATGAAACTTCATAGTGAAACTCCAATTGTATACGTTTTGTTATATTCGTCATTCATAAACATTATTATGACCTGACATTTTAATCTGTTTTCAAATAGGCGTTCTGATACATTTCTATTAACAATGAGTTTGGTATTTATAGGTTACTATTGTATTCATGTACCTGGAATTCATGCATACCTTGGTTATCTAGACTTTCTAGCGTCGTCTATATTGGAATAACCGAAATTTAACAAAAGGAATTTCCTTAGTCATTTATTAAAAAGGGAAATCAACTTTTATATAATTGGTAAAACTGATTCATTAATATGATCATTGGATTGCAAATAAATTTCTGAGCGATTAAAGTCAAAACTCGATATGTTTATATATATTACACCTTTATCTAGAATTGTGGGTCTATATTTAAATAATTTAGATTTAAGGAAATATTTATTTTATATTTGAAACTAAATCAATATGGAGGAAAATTCGGGTTAAACAGAAAATGTATAAAATATAATAATTGATGGAATAAAATTTCCTCTTGGATTATACGTTATTGGTACACAACTAACAAAAAAGTATAGAAGACATTTTCTTCTAAAGTCATTTTTCCTGCTAGTGTCCCGTGACTGACTGACGTTTTGTCCTGTCGTACGAATGCTAATACGCATGGTCCAGTCAGGTGCTTGCAGCACTCCGCTGAGAATTAACATGAACATGGTTTAGGAAATCTGGTGTAGACTGTTCGGCTCAGCTGTTCCATAAATGATTACTGGCCCTTTTCTGTGTCAACTTGAGCTAAAAGACAGTTAACGTAAGCATTTAAATATATTCAGAAAAGAGGTTGCAGTAAATGAAGCAGCCATACTTGTTGATTTCTCAGAAAATTATACCTACAAAGAACAAAATGAGATCCAAGTAGTTCATTGGAAAAAATTAGCATAGGCCCATCTCAATATTAACTGCTGTTGCTAGTGTAGATGGAAGGTGACAGAGAAGTTCAGAAGAAATACTTTTTTCAAGTGTTCTAATGTGACACATAGCAAGTGTATTATAGATATTTGTTATAGAAAAGTGTTTTTTTTTAACTACGGTATAGTGATTTCTTCCAAAACTTGAGGTGATAAAATTTTCAGTTGGAGCAGCAGGTAATACTAATAGGCCTAATTTAGCAATGTGACACTGCTTACTTGCATATTATGATTTTCATATAAAATGGAACTTGTTTGAGTCGTACCAAGGAAAGGGGACTATAGATGCGATTGGCGGCAAGGTAAAAAGATGGCACGGATGTAATTAAGTCATATTAGGGGTTCACCTCGGAATGAGAGATAATAAGCTGAAAACTCGTACAGACCTTCATTTTGGCATTCTGCAAGTTCTCTCAAAAGTCGTCCGCGACTTAATATATTCAAGGTCAAAAGTAAAAATATCGATTATTTGTAAATATCTCGTTTCCTATGGTTTTAATGCTATTTATATTTATTACAAATATTGTAGAGAATAAAATTCTCTACAACTTTTGTTTAAAACTTTATTTATACATACAACCGATTTCGAGATAGAGGGCGGTGAACGCGCAGCGCTTAGTTATCTACAGCACAATGTAAGGTCAACCGTTAGTCACGTTATATAATGCGCTGTATGAAGTCTATAAACCTTAAAAAATATATAGTTATAAACAAATTGCATTTTTATTAATTATTACATTACATTAAGTCATATTTTTCATTAATCAAATATCCATCCATTGTAATTCTGCCGAGGACAGGGCTTTCACTGCAATAGTAGAATTTTCATGCTATGCTTTGCAGCTTTACTAGGGATTTATAGGTGTGGTAGGTTCCCGTTGCTTTCCACACCGGTGAAGGATGGTGATGATGACCGGATGATTTTCGGGGACATTTGGGCCCTAAGCTTCCTGACAGTTGTCTTACAGGTGAGGAAAAACCCCGAAAAAAAGTCACCCATGAGCCTGTCCCGACCGGGAATCGAACCCGGGCCCGCTATATTTGTTTTATAACACTTACCTGTTCGTATAGTTCAACATTTGTTGACTGATATACTTAAAGTATATTTTAATTATATTCTATTATTATATACACTAATTATATTTAAAGTAGAAAAATAAAGGAAATAAATTTTAATTATATTTTTATTTCGAAATTTCGTTTTATACAATTATTACAATCAAAATTCGGATATGGGGAGGTTTTACAAAAATTTAAATAATAATACGAACATGAATGTTAATTATTTCTTCTTCATCTTCTTCTTATTATTATTATTAATCATTGTCTTCTTGTTTATTATCATACTAAGCTTTTGATAGTATATTAGCTTGTGTATCACGAAAAGATATGATTGTAAAAGATCTTACTTTTATAGTAATTATTATGTTTGTCAAATATTTTTGTTCAAGTCCCTTTCAATGTAAATTGTAAATCGTCGTGATTTTGATGTAATTAAAAATCTCTGTCATAGCTTATGAGACTTGATTATCCTGGCGAGGCTTCTTTTCAGTAGATGATAGTCGATTTAAGAAATTAGTGTAGCAAAGAGTATGATATTTTGCTTCAGAAGCGATCAATTCATACTCACAAAGTATACGATCTTTCACTAAGTCTCCTATAGAATCACTACGTTCTTCTGCTTTTTAAAAACATAGTACTCACTTTAGCTATCGCGCGTCTCTGCTACTTGACTACAAAATAAAACACAGCTTTTTGAAATCAAACGCCTCACTTCTTTTACGAGATACACTAGATGGTGATGAAGGTTCGCTGTCCTCAATGCGTCGTTTCGATGCTGCAATTGAATTTTTAATAATGTACACATTTCGGCACCCGGTATGTACATTCACAGAGGTTAAGGAATTGAAATCAATGTGACCGTCATTTCGTTCGATACTTGCTGCTCACAAAGTTTTCAAACCGCGCACTACATTAACAGTATCACCTTGTGAAAGTGATTAATTACATATAAAACACAAATCAGCCACAACTCTCAAAATTATCCGTCCGTCGTTGCCAAAATACAATTTAAAACTAAGGAATAAACATGATATGTAGAAACTGGTTTCTATGGTTGAAAGGGGAATCGGTCTTTACTATCTGTCCCAACGTTCGTATAATAGGCCCAGGTATAATTTTTACAGAAAGAAACAAATTTGAAGATTTACAAATTTTAAGTCCCGCGCCGTAGCCGAGCGGTTAAGGTAGGAAGCCTTGGCGCAGAGCTACGGGACTTGCGCTGGTTCGAGTCTCCATGGGGGTAGAAATTTTCTCATGGTATTTCGGCCAGTATGGGACCGGTGCCCACCCAGCATCGTGAGGCAATTGGGTAGCTACAATATGTAGCGGCTCCAGATTGAGGAACCATCTATAACGGCTGGGGGACTCAACATGCTACTTTGGCAATCTTTTTACATCTATAATTATTATTTTATTATTATTGTTGATCATCTACCTCTGTGATTGACACATGTGGATGTGAAGGGCCAGCAGCCGGCTGGTAAAAGGGCAACCGCTGAACACTGGAAAGACCCTCAATCGGATACATTTTAAAGAAATGTACTTAATTATTTCTACTTAAAATGTAATTAGCATATATTAAAGTAAGTATATAATTTCAGCTAACTATTTTATAATTACACGAACCCATGAGGGCTATTAAAATTGTATATATTTTATTACTGAACAACATCGTTAAATGTAATATAATAATTAATACAAATTCAAATTGTTCATAACTATATATTTTTCATGGTTTATACTTTACACGGCGTATTATATAACGTGACTAAGGTTGACCTTACATTATGCTGTAGATAGCAAAGCGCTTCGAGTTCACCGCCCTCATAGAATGCGAGATATTTGAAAAAAACTATATTTTTGACGTTTGACCTTGAATATCTTATGACGCGGCTACGAGATTTCACGAGACTTTTGACAGAACTTTTAGAATGCGAAAATGTAGGTTTCAGCTTATTATCTCTCATTCCGAGGTTGACCCTTATTTTTTACCTACATGACTAGACTAATGTATGAAAAATCGGGAAAGAAGATACAAAGTGGTGCTGAATTATGTAATGTGAGCTGTAAAACCAACCAAATAACTGGAGTCACAAAATGATATAAAGAAGGAATGAATTTTTTAGAAAAACAATTTGAATATCTTGCATCTATCACAGACTCACTACGTATACAACGTGAAAGCGTTGGACCCGTATGTTATAGAGTATGCACAACTTTCAAACAATCAGCGCAACAAATTCATAAGTTCGTGTATTAAAAAAACTGAATGGCGTGACAGGCCTAGATAGCCCTTGGCTGCTAATCTCACATCAAAGTATATCAATCACAGAGCTGGAAAATCATATAACTAACATATAGGGTGACATGTGGTAAGCATGTCGGATACTCCAACCGTTATGGCTGGGTTCTCTCGATCGCAACCGCTAAATATTGTAGCTGCCCAAATTTGTCATGATTTTGGTGGACACCAATTCCATTGTGGCCGAAATTCCATGAGAAAATTCTTCTCTCATGGGGCTCGAATCAGTGCTCTCTATTGAGACATCTTGACTCAAACCATTCAGTTACAGCGTGGGACTTCATGCGTGACAGAAAACATTATTTTTATTAATGGGTGAAGTCAGGTCAAGTTAGCGGCGAATACTAGAGAGAGAAATGATCTCATATACATCGATGTTATGATGATGTGAGTCATTAGAACTCGATCTAATTAGAGTTAGGTTTTAAGGTTGTTTAAATGTAGAATTCAATACGTCAGCAATTGTTTACCAACTACAGCTTACTAATGCGATTTACGATCATTTGTTTTGAAAGAACATGCACTCTGATAAATGACGAACTATTAAGAATGTATATACATTAACGGGGGTAATTTTTTTTATTTTTTGTGATTCAATCCAGAAATCAAAAATATTAAATCTTACATCAGGTAAACTATAATAAACTCCACTCCAAGCGCGATAAGCCTAGAAGGCCCTTGGTATACCAACCAGCTGCTGGCCTCACGTCCACATGGTTAATCACAGAGGTAGACGATCATAAGCCAGTGTAGGAGTGACATGTGGTCAGCATGTCGGGTCACCCAGCCGCTCTAGTTGGTCTTATCAACCTGGGGTCGTTACTTATTTACTTATTGTAGCTACCTAAATGCCTCACGATGCTGGGTGGGCACCTGTCCTATACTGGCCGAAATTCCATGAGAAAATGTCTTCCTCCATGCGGACTCGAACCAACGCAAGTCCCATAGCTCTGTGCCAAGGCATCTTGCCTTAACCACTGGGCTATGGCGCCGAAATAAATTGTAATCATTACTATATATATATATATATATATATGGCATGATAAGAAAAATAAACGCCTGGACGGGATCCGAACCCGGAACTCTGAGTCTGTACCTCAGCGTGTTATCCATTACACCACCAGGCGAATACAATTCAAACACTTAATTGTCTTATATATGTATTATATTCTCCATTATTACTAGATGTCGCGAGAACTCGGTCTTCATGCCATATATATATATATATATATAAATGTATACAATTTTAGTAGGTATATTTAACAATAGAGATGGCTCTTTGTTATTAAGTATTTAATAGTTTCGTTATTTTTACAATTTAAAATTGTACATGGTAAGCGAGTTAATTTAATTACATTCTTGATTTAAATTAATATTTATTTTACACTTAAATTAAATTTAACAATTTTCGTAGAATTGATCGTGTATTTGCAGTTCTTTATTAATCTCTGTTACTGAAGTTCTTTATCTATTTTCATATTATTTTGTTACATTGGTGTAATATTTGCGTTTTGAAATTCTAAATAAAATTTAGATATGTCAGTCAGTCACACATCACATATTAGGTCATAACTTCTGTGTTCATTGTGATTTAGATTTATTTTTTATGTAAAATATAACTTGAAATGTGCCCTCCAAACGATATTTTGGAAAACAGAATTTAGAATCACATTTCAGAGAATGATGTAGATGAACATGTTAAGCAGTATGATGAATTGACATTTATGTCAGTTAGTCACACATACTTTGAAAGATAATATATAACACTGTTTTCATCACAAGTTGTATATTTATGTACTATCTTAATCAGACACTATTCCTCTTTCACATTACGTATATAACACCTCTGATTTCAATCAATTGTATTATTTATGTAAACATTTTGCAGCAAAAGTGTATTGTAAATGTCAGTCAGTCACATATGGAATTACTCCAAACTAATAATAAAACAAATAATATGCAATATAATATATTATTTGATTCAATATTAATTCATTCACAAGAAAAATTACCAAACCCCGTTTCCACCTGTTAAACCACTCAATCCTGATCGTATTTCTTGACGGCTATCTGGATGCCTAAACAGAAACAGAACGGCTTGAGTCAGACGCCCTGTACTAATTAACTAACTAACGAATGCACTGACACTATCGAACCTGTAGGTTCCTGGCCGCACGAACATAAGCTCTCCATAATATCTATCCGGAGCTAATATCTTCCAATCGTATCCTGTATAATCTACTCCCATTATATCATTCTTGGTTTACCAACTGGGCGTTTTCCCTCTGGTTTTCCTACAAGAAGCTTCCATGCACCTCTTTCGTTCCCCATTCGTGCCATTATGTCCTAAGTCTACGAGACTTAACTATTCTTATTATATCTGGCTTCCTATAAGGACCATGTAGTTCACTGTTATGTAGTCTTCTCATTTACCTGTCTCTCAATTTCTCTTTGGTCCTGAATTCCCTTCCGTCCTATGTCTGAGGCTGTAAAACTATATCATCCTTAAAAAAAAACTAAAGACTTACATAATAACGAACTAACCGGTACACCTCACTGTGAGTGTTCTTTAACAATTATATAAATTAAATTATTTATGAAAATAATATTAAAATTAACATATATTTTCATTTGTTTATATATTGTGTAATCGTAAAATTAGTTTTCTATATATATCATTATTTTTCTTTGTTTTTTTTTTTTCTACCTATTAAGGAGGACCAAAATGGATCGCTCACCGCCAACACTTAAGTGATGGCCGCAGAGCTTTCCATCTATCTATCTAATCTTTTTGTTTCAAATACATTAGACAGGGACAGTCTACCAACAATTGAATTTATCTTTCTTGATTACATGTTATTATTAGTTTCAATCTTGATCTTAACTAGCATTAACTGGTTGCATTACAGATCGTAATACAATCGAAATCTTATTGACCAAATCTTCATTTTGTATGTAATATTAGAGTTAAACACGATAATTATATTCTGATGTAATATATGTTTGACCTGATGATTTGAGGAGAAGGCCACATGGCCCTAACTCCAGCAGGATAAGTAAAAAATAAAATAAATAATAGCTTAAAAAACTAAAACAACACGCTTTATTAAAAAACCGAACTAAAAGAATGAAAAATAATTTTAATTTCCAACACGTGTGGGATAAAATTAAAGCGGTAAACAAAAAAAATCATATCCAATACACATAGAGTAAAACTAGAGTTATCAACAAAAAGGATATAATGTTACCATGAAAAGTGTGGGGTGCTCTATATCAATAAATATATTTGATATTAAACATATATTGGTAAAAGTAAAGTCCCTCAGAAGAATATGTAAAACTCATAAAAGCACCCCACGCTTTTAATGGTAAAATTATTTTCTTGTTGTTGATAACTCTACTTTTATTCTATATGTATTGGATATGTTTTTACACGCATTATATTAGCTTGACCTGTATCTATCTACCTATCTATCTATCTATGTAACGGAATCTTTCAACGCGATTTTCACCCACTTAAAATCATTGGATCGACTTGAAACTTTGTATACTTGTTGAGGATCCGTGACAATACAATAATTTCATATTTATTTTCTAAAATCCTGGCCATAATCATCAGAAAATCAAAAAAAGTGTTTTGTATAAATGTAACGGAATCTTTCAACGCGATTTTCGCCCACTTAGAAACATTGGATCGACTTGAAACTTTGTATATGTATAGAGGACCCGTGACAATACAATAATTTAATATTTTGTTTCTAAAATCCTGGCCAGAATCATCCGAAAATCAAAAAAATGAAAACTGGTATAATAGGTTGCGGACTTGTCGAGTTTTTAGTCAATCGTTGTAAGACTCAGTTGGTAGAGCAGTGAACTCTTAGTGGTATATAATTTCAGTAATCTATACGTCGCTGGTTCAAATCCGGCTGGGAGGGTTTTTTTGTAGAAAAGTATTACTTGTAGCTCATACTATAATAGTATCGAATTTAAAGATATTTACATTTTATCTTATTCTGTAAAATATTAAAAATAAAAAATAAATAACAGTTTTAAAAAAATAAAAGAACACGCTATATTAGAAAACTAAAAAATGAAAAATAATTTTAATTTGCAATACGCTTGGGATAAAATTAAAGTGGTCAACAAAAAAATCATCTCCAACACATATAGAATAAAATTAGAGTTATCAACAAAAATAAAATAATTTTACCATCAAAAGCGTGGAGTGCTCTTTATGATGTTTACGTTGTCTTCTTAGAGAACTTACTTTTACCAATATCTGTGTATTATCAAATATATGAATTGATATAGAGCACCCCATGCTTTTGATCTTAAAATTAATTTACTTTTGTTGATAACTCTAGTTTTATTCTATATGTGTTGCAGATGATTTTTTTGTTTATCACATTAATTTTATCCCAAGCGTATTGGAAATTAAAATTATTTTTCATTTTTTTAGTTTTCTAATAAAGCGTGTTCTTTTAGTTTTTAAAAAACTATTATTTTTTTTGTTGAACACTTTAATTTTGTTCCAAGCGTGATGGAAATTAAAATTATTTTTCATTCTTTTAGTTCGGTTTTCTAATATAGCGTGTTGTCTTAGTTTTTTAAAACTATTATTTATTTTTTATTTTTAGTTTTAATATTTTACAGAATAATATAAGAATGTAAATATCTTTAAATTCGATACTATTGTAGTATGAACTTAAAGTAATACTTTTCCAAACAAAATATCCTCCCAGCCGGTATTGAACCAGCGACCTATGGATTACTGAATTTATATACCACTAGAGTTCACCGCTCTACCAACTGAGCTCTTACAACGATTGACTAGAAAGTCGACGAGTACGCAACCTATTATACCAGTTTTAATTTTTTTATTTTCTGGTAATTCTGGCCAGGATGTTACAAACAAAATATCAAATTATTTTATTGTCACGGGTCCTTTACAAGTATACAAAGTTTCAAGTCGATCCAATGTTTCTAAGTGGGTGAAAATCGTCTTCAGAGATTTCGTTACATAGACACAAAAACACTTTTCACGCTATATATTAGCTTGACCAGTATATATCTATCCATCCGTGTAACGGAATCTTTCAACGCGATTTTCACCCACTTAAAATCATTGGATCGACAGAAACTTTGTATACTTGTAAAAGACCCGTGACAATACAATAATTTCATATTGTGTTTCTAAAATCATGGCCAGAATCATCAGAAAAAAAAGTGTCTTTATATCTATGTAACGGAATTTTTGAACAGGATTTTCACCCACTTAGAAATATTGGACAGACTTAAAACTTTGTATAAATGTAAAGGATCCGTGACAGTACAATAATTTTATAGTTATTTTCTAAAATCGTAGCCAGAATCATCAGAAAATAAAAAAAAGTGTCTTTGCATCTATGTAACGGAATCTTTGAAAACGATTTTTGCCCACTTAGAAACATTGGATCGACTTGTAACTTTATATACTTGTAAAGAACCCGTGACAATATAATAAGTTCATATTTAGTTTCTAATATCCTGGCCAGAAATCATCAAAAAAAATTAAAACTGGTATAATAGGTTGCGGACTTGTCGACTTTTTAGTCAATTGTTGTAAGAGCTTAGTTGGTAGAGTGGTGAACTCTAGTAGTATATAAGTTCAGAAATCCATAGGTCGCTGGTTCAATACGGCTGGGAGGTTTTTTTTTAGAAGAGTATTACTTTTAGCTCACACTGCAATAGTATCAAATTTAAAGATATTTACATTTTTATCTTATCCTGTGAAATATTAAAACTAAAAAATGAAAATAAATAATGGTTTTTAGAGAACTAAAACAACAAGCTATATTAGAAAGCCGAACTAAAAAAATGAAAAATAATTTTATTTCTAACACGCTTGGGATAAATAATTTTACCATCAAAAGCGTGGGGTGCTATTTATGATTTTTATATTTTCTTCTTAGAGACTTTATTTTACCGATATCCGTTTATTATCAAATACATTAATTGATAAAGAGCACCCCACGCTTTTGATTGTAAAATTATACATCGCAAGCGTGTTGGAAATTAAAATTATTTTTCATTTTTTTAGTTCGGTTTTCTAATTAAGCGTATTTTTTTAGTTTTTTTAAAACTATTATTTATTACACGCTTAGTATTGCTTGACCTGTGTATATATATATATATATATATATATATATATACCTATCTATCTATATATGTATATATCTATCCATCCATCCATCTATCAATGTATCTATCTATCTATGTAACTGAATCTTTCAAGGCGTTTTTCACCCACTTAAATAATTGGATCCACTTCAAAATTTCTATACTTGTAAAGGACCCGTGACAATACAATAGTTTCATATTTATTTTCTAAAATCCTGGCCAGAATCATCAGAAAATAAAAAAAAGTGTCTGTATTAATGTAACGGAATCTTTGGACGCGATTTTCACCCTCTTAGAAACATAGGATAGACTTGAAACTTTGTATACTTGTAAAGGACCCGTGAAAATACAATAATTTCATATCCATTTTCTGAAATCCTAGCTGGAATAATCAGAAAATCAAAAAAAATTGTCTTTGTATTTATGTAACGGAATCTTTGAAAACGATTTTCACCCACTTAGAGACATTAGAACGACTTGAAACATTGTATACTTGTGAAGAACACATGCCAATACAATAATTTCATATTTAGTTTCTAAAATCCTGGCCAGAATCATCAGAAAATAAAAGAAAAATGTCTTTATATTTATGTAACGGAATATTTGAACACGATTTTCACCCACTTAGAGACATTGGATCGACTTGAAACTTTGTATACTTATAAAGGACCCGTGACACCACAATAATTTCATATTTTTTTCTAAATTCCTGGCCAGAATCATCAGAAAATAAAAACAAATAACACTCGTATAATAGGTTACGGACTTGTCGACTTTTTAGTCCAATCGTTTTAAGAGCTCAGTTGGTAGAGCGGTGAACTAGTGGTATACAATTTTCAGTAATCCAGAGGTCGCTGGTTTGAATCCCGCTGGGGAGGATTTTTTTTAGATGAGTAAAATTTTAGCTCATACTACAATAGAATGGAATTTAAAGATATTTACATTCTTATATTATTCTGTAAAATATTAAAACTAAAAAGTTAAAAAGTAAATAATAGTATTAAAAAAATAAAACAGCACGCTTTATTAGAAAAACCGAACTCAAAAATGAAAACTAATTTTAATTTCCAACAAGCTTGGGATAAATTTAAAGTGGACAACAAAACAATCATCTCCAACACATATAGAATAAAACTAGAATTATCAACAAAAAGAAAATAATTTAACAATCAAAAGCGTGGGCTTTTTATGATTTTTACATGTTCTTCTTAGAGACTTTACTTTTACCAATATATGTTTATTATCAAATATATTAATTGATATAGAGCACCTCACGCCTTTGATGGTGAAATTATTTTATTTTTGTTGATAATTCTAGTTTTACTCTATATGTGTTGGAGATGATTTTTTTGTTGACCACTTTAAATTTATCCCAAGCGAGTTGGAAATTAAAATTATTTTTCATTTTTGAGTTGGGTTTTCTAATAAAGCGTGCTGTTTTGGTTTTTTAAACTATTATTTATTACACGCTTTGTATTAGCTTTACCTGGACTATCTTTCTATGTAACGGACTATTTCAACGCGACTTTCACCCACTTAAAATCATTGGATCGAATTGAAAGTTTGTATACTTGTAAAGGACCCGTGACAAATTCAATAATTTCATATTTTGTTTCAAAAATCATGGCCAGAATCGTCAGAAAATAAAAAAATGTCTTTGTATCTATGTAACGGAATTTTTAACTCGATTTTCACACATTTAGAAACATTTGATCGAATTGAAACTTTGTATACTTGTAAAAGGCCCGTGACATTAGAATAATGTCATATTTTGTTTCTAAAATCATGGCCAGAATCATCAGAAAATAAAAAAAGTGTCTATCTATCTATATAACGGAATTTTTAACACAATTTTCACCCACTTAGAAACATTGGATCGACCTATAACTTTGTATACGTGTAAACTACCCGTGACAATACAATAAATTTCATACTTAGTTTCTAAAATCCCGGCCAGAATCATCAGAAAATCAAAAAAAGTACCTTTGTATTTATGTAACCGAATATTTGAACACGATTTTCACCCACATAGAAACCTTAGATCGACTTGAAACTATGTATTCTGTAAAGGACCCGTGACAATACAATAATTTCATATTTTCCTTCTGAAATCCTGGCGGAATCATCAGAAAATCAAAAAAATGAAAACTGATATAGTAGGTTGCAGACTTGTCGACTTTTTAGTCAATCGTTGTAAGAGTTCACTTCATAGAGAGGTGGGCTTTAGTAGTATATAATTTCAGTAATCCATAGGTCGCTGGTTCAAATCCGCTTGTATGGTTTTTTTAGAAGATTACTACTTTTAGCTCATACTAAATTACTATCGAATTTAAAGATATTCACATTTTTATCTTATTGTGTAAAATATTAAAACAAAAAATAAATAATAGTTTTAAAAAAACTAAAACAACACGCTTTATTAAAAAACCGAACTAAAAAAATGAAAAATAATTTTAAATTCCAAGTCGCTTGGAATAAGTAATCTTACCATTAAAAGGGTGGGGTGCTTTTATGATTTTTACATTTACTTCTTAGAGACTTTACTTTTACCAATATCTGTTTATTATTAAACATATTAATTGATAAAGAGCACCCCGTGCTTTCGATGGTAAAATCATTTATTCCAAGCGTGGTGGAAATTAAAATTATATTTCATTTTTTTAGTTCGGTTTTTAATCAAGCGTGTTGTTTTAGTTTTTTAAAACTTTTTTTTCCTTTCTTTGATTTTCTGATGATTCTGGCCAGGATTTTAGAAAAAGAATATGAACTTATTGCATTGCCACGTGTTATTTACAAGTATACAGAGTTTCAAGTCGATCCAATGATTTTAAGTGGGTGAAAATCGCATTGAAATATTCCGTTACATAGATAGATAGATAGATACATACATACATACATACATACATACATACATCACATACATACACATACATACATACATACATACATACATACATACATACATACATACATACATACATACATACATACATACATACACTACATACATACATACATACATACATACATACATACATACATACATACATACATAAATACATCCATACATACATACATACATACATACATACATACATACATACATACATACATACATACATACATACATACATACATACATACATACATACATACATACATACATTACATACATACATACATACATACATACATACATACATACATACATACATACATACATAACATAACATACATACATACATACATACATACATACATACATACATACATACATACATACATACGTACGTACATACATACATACATACATACAGATCAAGCTAATATAAAGCGTGTAAATAATATAAAATAAAAAAATAATTTTATTCGCAAATACTCGTAATTTCCTTTCCTCCCTTAAAGTAAGAGTCCATGTTGCGCATCCATATAATATAACTGGCAGAATTACGGTTTTGTATATTTTCAGTATGGGACGTCAAGAGTCCCTGCAACTTAAAATAGCGCGCATTTCCTGAATTGAGCCCACGTTTAATTTCTTTCTGCATGCCATTCCCATTTGTGATTATCGTTCCTGGGCATTTGGATTCAGTCAATTTTTCAAAACATACATAATTTTTCACTAGCTGTCCATATCCATTGTATAATGTATATGTATATGTGTGATTATATATTTTGTTTTATTGATATTTACTTCCAGTCCCAATTTCTTAGTGTTCCTTAATAGTGTGCGCGTGTTTGGCCCTTAGTATTTCCTTACTATCGCCCGATAGTACTACATGATCAGCATAAACTAACAGCTTATTAATAACATTGAGTTGTAGGCCTTCTTCATCTACTAAAGATTTGTTGGCATGTTCTAGTACAAAATTGAATAGTAGATGAAATAGTGCATCTCCTTGCTTCAACCCATCGTGAATTTCCAAAGTATCGGAAAAATGTTTGCCTACACGCACCATACTCTATGCGCCACTTGGACACATTCATATAAGACTAACTTGCTTTTTAGGAATTCTGAACTACAGCAGGATACTATATAACTTCTCGATCTTAAATTAATCGTAAACTTTTCTTAAGTCAATATATAATTAATGTTCAGTACCATTATATTCCCATTTCTTTCCTAAAATTTGTCTTATACTAAGAATCTGATCTGTTATAGACCTATTTCTTCTAAATCCACATTGATGCGGACGCCATACACAGCCAACAAAACTATGGTACGTTCGAGTTTTTCGTCTAGTAGTTTAATGTTTTGGGGCTCGGTATGAAGTGTCCTGATATTTGTGTTATACTGCATGTTAGTACAGTAAAACTTGTTCAAAGCGGAATCACAAAGGGCCAAACTTTTTCCACATTAGACAACTTTCCGCTTTAATAAAAAAATGAAAATTATGAACCAATCTTAGATTATAGAGCACCGTGTATGCCTTTTTATGTACCTTGGATTAACATTGTAGTTGCGCTGCCATTGGAAAATGAAACATAGTATGTACAGCGCTAAAAATGTTTTTTTAGGCGCATATCCTGAAATTAAAGTATGCAGCTTCGGTTTCCACTCACTAACTATACTTTTGCCTACACCCTTCGCTTCCCCGCAAATTTTACTCCACACTACACTGTGTCGTCTTTTAAAACTGTCCACAACCAACCTGAAGATGCCTTGAAATCGTTATGCTCTAGGGATATAGCAAGAGAGAACTAGACTTTGAACCATCGTTTCGGATATTTGGATATTATTTATCGTGGAGTTGTAAAACTCGTTCATTTGGTCATTTCCCTTTATTTTTTAAGACTCTTCATTTCACATCTCATCATTTCCTTGCGTCCATTCATACATTTTTTGCGTTTTAAAATCTCATAAACGTGGAAATTTACACATTTAAGTTTAGTCATTGTTTCGCGTACTGAGACTTAGTTCTTCTTTATCTTCAATCACATTCACTTTTTCGTTTAATGGCAATGATACATACGATTTAGCCATCTTTATTCCGTAAATTTCAAACGCTACCTGTGAAAGGTACGTACATAATCGGTCTCAGACCTTAAATTAATTTAAGATTTTACAGTGGGCTGGTTATTTGTAAGACAGATGTCACACGCTAAATATTTTTAAACGAACCTGTATTTCGCAATATGGATGTGCAGTGAGGTCAAAAGAAAATTCCAGGTACAGATAGAAACTCTACTTCACTCGGTGGCAGGAATCACAACTTATTTTTAATTCGCTACCGGGAATTCAATGAAGTGGAAACTAATTTATTTCTCTCTCTATCTTTCCTCCTTATAAACATTTTCTTTCATGTATTGTGTAGAAATATTCTTTCATTTCCGCGTTGGACATTTTCCGTTTTATACAAAATAAATACATGTAAAACTACTATTATTTTGCCGGGACCAATAAATTTGTTCACATTGGACAGATTTCTGGATTATTCACGCTCTGGATAGAACACGTTTTACTGTATTATACCTTGTGGTAACGTTGTGGACTGACTATTCACGAGGATTTTCTTTCGAACGCGACCAAGTGATTGTTTTTAATAAGACAGAGAAAACATAATTTGATTTTAGTAATTAACACCACGTTCATGGATGTATTATGTCTTAATTATTTTTATTTATTTTTATATTTTGTCTGTAACTATGAAGAAAGAAGAAGGAAAGAAAGAAAAATTATATGACCAACAAAAGTATATTTCGAGGTATAAAAAAAAGAGACCGGATTTAGAATATTCAAGTAATTATAAATAAAAAAGGTAGGATTGAATTTTAGTCCATCAACCTTCAAACTAGATCACATCTTCAAACCAGTGGGCAATGAATCTCAAGCACGACATCCCAGTCAGGAACTTAATAATAATGAGCTTGGCTTTCTTCGGAAGAGAAGTAAATTCGTTATGGGTTCTATGTCGTACATTACCTGGGGTTGAAGACAACTCGTTACAGAAAATTGGGCACCAATCCACATTGCTCATACTTATATTTAGAAAGAGAAATAGTTCGTTATATTTAAATTTGATCACAGAGGGAATTAGTTTTAAACACGAATCGTCATATGTTTAAAAATGCTCAGAAGTAACAATTAATTATTATTGATACTGATTGTGATTCATCATGGATTAAAATTAACCAGAGATATAATTCGTTATAATTAACATTGATGATAGAGACAGTTCGTTTTACATCAAAAGTTTGTCAATAAATAATTAATTATAAGATTTTTAAGATTTAAGATTTAAGATTTATTTAGCCTGGTGGAGTTAAGGCCATGTGGCCTTCTCTTCCACTCACCAGGACAAACATATATTACATAAGAATATAACAATCTTAATTAACTCTAATATTAAACACTAAGTAAAAATTTGATCGAAAGATAATATCTAATATACATATTACGATCTATAATACAACCAGTTAATATTAGTTAAAATTAAGACTAAAACTAATAATAAAATGTATACAAGCAAGACATATTAAATTGTCCCTGTCTAGTGTATATAAAAAACAGGAAAATAATGAGATATAGAAAACTAATTTACGATTATACAATATTTAAAACAAAACAAATAAAAATATTTGTTATTCTTAATATTATTTACATAAATAATTAAATATATTAATATTGCTAAAAGAATACTATCAGTGAGGTGTATAAGTCAGTTTGTTATTAAATAATTCTTTAGTTTGTTTTTGAAGGATGTTATAGTTTGACAGTCTCTGACATAGGGTGGAAGGGAATTCCATGTTTTGGTAAGTGACACCGTAAAAGATAATGAATAATATACAGTGTGATGAGGCGGGATATAAAGGACAATGTGCTGATGGGATCGAGTGTCAAGATTATGTGTGTCGGATAGTCTGATGAAGCGGCGTGATAAATAATTAGGCGATGATGTGTGAAGTATTTTATAGAGAAGGGATAGGGAATGGACAGTTCTACGATCTCTTAGACGAAACCACGATAATTGTTCCAGGGACGGTGTAACATGGTCAAATTTGCGAATACCACAAATAAAACGTGCGCAAGAATTATGAACACGTTGAAGTCTTTGAGTGGAAATAATATTTAAGTCTGTAAAAAGAGTGTCACAATAATCAAAATGGGGCATTGCAAGTGTTTCTACTAACATTTTCCTAAGGGCGAATGGCAAACAATTTCGTACACGATTTAATGAATGTATTATTGAGAAGACTGTTTTGCATGTATGGTTTATTTGTGTATTCCAATTTAAGTTTTTGTCAATAAATACTCCTAGAATTTTTACTGTCTCACTATAAGGGATTTGAACTCCGTTTAGTGACACATGCGAAACTGTGTTTAGGTTAATTGTAGATAATAGTCTCTGATGACCCATAATGATTGATTGTGACTTTGTAGGATTTAATTGCAGTCCATATTTAACTGTCCAAGTCATTAGTGAGTCAAGATCCTCGTTAATTTTGGCAACAGCGTCATTTAGTGAATATTTGTCTCTGTGGATGTAGATTTGCATGTCGTCTGCAAATAAATTATGTTTGCAATGCTTTAGGGAGTTAGATATGTCATTTATGTAGATTGAAAAAAGCAAAGGTCCAAGTACCGAACCCTGTGGAACCCCAGCTTTACGGAAGGACCAAGAAGAACATAATGTATGATTTCCTATAACAGATTGCTGGCGCTCATGAAGGTAGGAATTGAACCATTTCGTGGCACTATCAGAGAGTAAGAGGTTTTTAAGTTTATGCAACAATAAGTCCAAGTCTACCGTGTCGAATGCTTTACTAAAGTCCAGTAATGTAAGAATGGTAAGTTTTCGATTATCAGCAGCTTCGCGTATGTCTTCGCAAATATTTAGTAGAGCAGTATTTGTATTGTGTCCTGTCCTGAAGCCTGACTGAAATTGATCTAGAAGGTTGTAATCATTTAGGTATTCAGTCAGTTGTTTATGGACTAATCGTTCCAGAGCTTTTGAAAGAGTAGGTAAAATGCTAATGGGTCGAAAGTCGTTCGGGGTTGAGGGCGTTTTAACTTTAGGCAGTGGACGTACGAGGGCTTGTTTCCACAATGAGGGATATGTAGAAGTTTGTAGTGAGGAGTTAAAAATATGAGTTATAGTAGGTAGTATAGCTTCGATTATTTTATTCAGTAAAGTAATATTTATACGGTCAGTTCCTTCTGCTTTGGTTTTTATTCGCATGATGGCTTTCTTTACGTCGTAGTCTGTAACATATGAGAAGTGGAAATGTTCTCTGTCGGGTTGATTTGTCAGTGATAATTCATTTATTGTTTGTTCTTTATCCTTTGGAGTAGTAGTTATACCTGTGAAGTGATTATTGAGTGTGTCCAGGGAAACAGGTAATTTGTCTACCTGTGTGTCTTTTCTCCCAATTCCCATTCTATTCAAGTTTTTCCAGATTTCTGAAGTATTGGTATTTGTTAGGTTGTATAAATGTCTAACTTTGGCGTTTCTTATAGCTTGATTTGTCTTGTTACGTAACTGTTTATATTGAGTGAGACTTGTGTCTGTTTTGTTTGAGTCTATATTTCTTATGTGCTGCGTCTCTATCAGTCATCAAGTTACGAATTGAAAGAGTCATCCAGGGTGCAGGGCGTCGTTTCACGAGTTTAGTTTTTGGTGGGGCATGTCTGTTGTATAATTGTAGTATAAAGTCATTTAGTGTCTCAACTTTTTCATCTACAGAATGCAGCGTCCATATTGAATGCCACGGCATCTGCATAGCTTCTTCAATTAGGGTTGCATTGTCTATATGTTTTAAGTCTCTATACGTAATAGTCTTTCGAGTCGGTTTAGGGCACTGCAGTGAATATGCTAAGAATATAATATCATGTGCTGATATTCCCGGGGCTGGCAGTTGCCCGTGAGTAAGTACTCTGTCTGGATTATTAGTTGCAATTAAGTCAAGTAACGTCTCAGAGTGATGAGTGTGATGTGTAGGTCGTAGGGGTAGGAGTGTCATATCACAAGCCTGGAACGTAGCCATCAGTTGTTGTGTATGTCTGTTATCAGTGTCTAGTATATTTATATTAAAGTCGCCCATAACGATAACGTGTTCATATTGTATTCGCGCGCTTTTGTAAAGTGGACTCAATTTCAGCGATGGCTTTTATTTTAGGAGGTGGTATACTACACAGAGAAGACATTTTTTGAAACTGACAAATATTTCTATGAACATAATTTCGGCAGATGGTTCGTTATTAGATAGATACACAATTTTAGGAGTAAGGTCTGTTCTAACGAAGGCTCCAATACCGCCCCCGCGACTGTAAACACGATCGTGTCTAAGAAAAGTATAACCATCCATGTCAATTAAAGAAGAGGTAATGGTGGGATTTAGCCACGTTTCGGATATGAGAAGAGCATGAATATTTAAAGAGAAGAAATTAGTTCTGATCTCATCTATATGTGCAGTAATACTCTGAGCATTGAAATGGGCTACCTGCAAGGAATTGGGGTATGTGGACAAAGCTATTTCTAAAGCATTCCTTGAAGTAGTGGGGTCGAGAAGGGGAGTGGGAAGGTTATTGTCCTGTAGCCTGTCAAAGACTGTCAAAGGAAAATCATCATTTAAACGAAAAATGGTCGTAAAATATTTCAACAAACTTACAAACTAAACTTGGTATCACGTCACTAAGAATATCTTAATTTTATGTACTATTAATAAAATGTTTAAAGTGATAACTGTCGGTTATTCACTGGCCGTGTTTGCACTAATTATATTTCTGAGGCCCGGAGAATGATGCGTTTGTTATCTCCTTCTTTAACATGGATTGCTCCGTCAATTGTCCACACATTTGTTACACCATATTTGGTGATGCATTCTTTTAATAGCTTATACCTCATTTGAGTTAAGTCTTCCCTAATTGTAACACCACTCCCTTTCAGCTGTTTTTTGTTCTGGAAAACCTCTCTCCTTTTCCGATAGCTTACGAATTTGACGATAACCGGCCGTGGCCGGTCCGCCTTTCTCCCCACACGATGACTCCTATCTATATCGCATGTTTCCAATTTAATACCTATTTTAGACGCCACATCGATAGCTATTTTGTCTGTATCCTCAGCGTCCATCTCCGGGATGCCAAAGATACGTAAGCATTGGCGGCGTTGGTACTGTTCAAGGGAATCAGTTTTTTCGCACAACAGTTGTTCTAGTTTCATTATTTTAGTATCCCTTTCCTGTAACGACAGCTCCAACTGTTTAATGACCTCAGTGTTCCGATCTATGGTTGTTTTCAACTCACTCACTATAGCCTCACGCACCGAGTCCTTTAGCAGCTGCAACATGGCAGGGTCCCTCAAACATTCCTGCATCACACGCTTTGCCATTTCTTCTTTATTCTCGTCGGAATTCTTTGTTTTGCGTGGCGCCATTATTACAGAATAAATGTACACACAAATAATTTCAAAATATCGTATACTACCTGTAAAACACAAACAATCACCTGCTGAAAACTGTGCAAAAACACGAGCGACCAGTATATTCACTACTCACTGTCCGCCATTTCTAGAGAAAAAGGTGAACTCCATGATAACTGACATATAACAAATGTAATAAGTTAACAGTTTAATTTCTTATAGGGCTTCATATGATAGGATACTACGATTTCTCTTCCAGTTAAGACAATATATGGAGATTGTATATTTAATAATTGTACTTAAAATATATGGTTATATAATAGTACATACATACATAAGGACTTTATCAAACTAGAAGTAAGATACATACAATGTTATTTACAAATATGGATCGCACGGGCAGTAAGCCGTACGTGCTGTTGACAGTCCGTTACAATAAGTTGATGTTTAAAAACAAAAACAAAAAAGAAAACACAATAACATTACAATTAGATATCGAAACAATTACATTATACATTAACTTAGTTATGTATAATTATTAAGAAATAATGTCATTGCAATGTGCCAACATATATATATATATATATATATTTATTTATTTATTTATTTATTTATTTATTTATTTATTCCTGAATAAGTGTTGTTCTTATTTTCCGCGATTTGTCCAGAAATCTACCCAGGTTTATCCAATTTTCTGCGTTTACTAGTGATTCGTAGCATGCCAATTTTCACGATTTGAATTTACAAATCATTCCGGTAATAACTGATGCCTCCAATATTCTAAATAGTTACATTTTCCTAATATATGTATCTCGTCTTCAAAGCTCCCGCACATTGGACATATTCGCATATCGTGATCGTCGCTTATTTTTAAAAATTTCCATGCCCCTAACCTGAACCAAGCAAGCCCTGATCTCTCTTTAAATCCTACATTGAGTATATAAGATTATTTTCCCCAAACTTGTTCTAGGCTTCTTTGTAAAAATAGTGATCGTTTTCCCGCACATTTGGCCAAAATATTTTGTCGGTTTATATCTACATACCTCCTCCTAATTTTTCTCCACGCATTCTTGCGATTTTCAGTCCCTTTATCCCATACCCAACCCATCCCAATCTCTTTGAGTTCTCTCTTGACCTCCTCTGCCCAGAATTACCCATTTGTGTTCCCAATTTGATGGACGTAACAAATTGCTCTGAGCATTGTGTGTTCACCTTGGATTAGCCGCATCCAGTACATGAGTACACGAATTTTGCAATTTATGTCGTCTTGAAATGACCCAAATTCATATAAAATTCCACAGTTATAAATGGCCTTACTAAGTCCTGTAATATATGTTAGAGAATGCGTATATACTTTATAAAGTATTTCCGTTCTTTGAAAACCCCAAATCTCACTACCATAGTGCATTACTGGCCTCACCATCGCTCCATACATTTTTTCTAACGTACCAACTGGAATATCGGGCACTCTGCCCGGAATACTGAGAATACACTTTGAATAATGCTATATCAATATGTTCTTCCACTTTCCGTTCATTTTCAACGTCGTACCAAGATATTCAAAACGTTTCATGTTTTGAAGTGTTTGACCTCCGTTTTTCCATTCCTCTGCTCTACCATAAACCGTCCCATTTTTGAACGTCATTGTTTATGTCTTACTAATATTTACAGTCAATTCCCCATTCCTACAGTATATTTACAGTATGTCAAGACCCTTGATTGTCTTGGAACAGATAATTAAATCATCTGCATACAAGAGGACTGGAACTTTAACATTTCTTATCTCCGTAGCCTCAATGTCTCCTTCCAACATTATGGTTGGTATATCATCAACGAATAGATTAAATAGCATTGGTGACTAAATTCAGCCTTGTCTCACTATCCGATTGGCTTCACTGCTCTCTGTGATGTGCCCTTGGTCTACTTTTATACAAAATTTAATATATTTATAAATTGACATAAAGGCATGTATCATTTTATGTGACAATCCTCTCCGATTTAATTTTTCCCATAGTGCACTTCGTTCCACAGTATCAAATGCCATCTTAAAATCATAGAAAGCACAAACTTTTCCCCTCTTGTTTTTCAGATTATCATCAATGAATGTTCTCAGAACGAATACGTTGTCCACTGTGGTGAACCCTTCTCTAAAACCTGCCTGATATTCTGAAATGCTATTGTTCACTTTAACCCATTGTCTCATCCGTTCGTAAAGTGCTTTACAATATATTTTTCCGAACACTGACAAAGTCAAATTCCCCTGTAATTTTCTGGTTTAAGAGACCCACCTTTCCCTTTGTGTAGCGGTTGATTACACTTGTCGCCCAGGCTTCCGGATAATTTCCTCCATTAAATAGTTTGTTGAACGCAGTTTCCTAAAATATTCTAATAATTTATTTGATGATATCATATTTTTCAAGAATTCTCCTGGTAATCCGTCAATTCCAGGTGCTTTACCGTTTTTTAAACTTTTAATGGAAGAAATCACTTCATTTTTCGAGATATCCTGATCTAGTAATGGTATATATATTGCGTCGGGGATCTCCACTATATTTCCTTGATTATATCTTAACCCCTCACCTCCCAGCACCCTATCAAAGTAGTTTTTCCATTCCCCGGGCGATATTCTTGTCCGATTTATGTTCTTTACTTTGAGTTCTCTTATCGCTTTCCACATGTCCGTACTGTTCCCACTTTCAGTCGCGGTTTTCATTTCCTCCGATTTCTTATTTTGCCATTCTAGTTTTGTTTCACTTAATAATTCTTTGTATTCCTTTCTCTGCTGCGCATACATTTTTCTGTTTTCATCTGTGCTTTCTTTTCTAAACTTTAAGAGACTATTTTCGACACATTTCTTCTTCTTTCTACAAACCTTATTGTACCACCCTTTGTCCTTCTGGTTCATTGTGCATTTAACCTTGAATTTTTCCCCAGCTTTTTGAAAAGATTCTGTCAAAGTTTCAATAATTTCATCCCCGCTAAGATCATTTATTTGCAAATCCTTTATTAGTGTCTCCAGACACCCGATAAATTCTTCTCTCCGATCCTCAATCCACTTGAAACGTGTAATTGGCCGTAATGTTGTTGCCATCCCATCAGTAACTGTCTCCCTAATATATTTTATATTTAAAATAAGTTTGTTTGGGAAATGGTGAGATTCGATTCTGGAAACTATACAGAAATTACTTAGTACTGGAATCATGTCTTGTGTGCATAATGTACAATCGATTACACTCCCTCCATTTTTATTAATAAATGTCAGTTCTCCATTTTTATCTTCCCCATACTTCCCGTTCAAAATTTCAAGTTCAAATGCATCGCAAAAAGCTAACAATTGATTTCCTTCTGAATTTATAATTTTATCTTTACTTCTCCTATCCTCACCTCGTGTTTCATTATCATCTGTTTTTAAAGTGATATTTTCTCTCCCAATCCTACAGTTAAAGTCCCCTAAAATTAGTATTCCAGCTTCCGGAAACCTATCTTTTATATCCGCCAACAGATCCGACAATTCCACGAAAAAATTTGGATTGGCATACCTAGAAGTTAGTGGTTGACGGTAAATAGACAACATACAAATTTCTGCTCCGCCTGCTTTGTAATAAACACAAATTGCCTCTTTTAAATGAGTATTTATCTCTTTAATATAGGGGTCTAGATCTTCCTTATATATAAGGGCAACACCTCCTGGATATCTGCCTCTATATTTCCTTTTGTTTGACTACCTTTAAAATATCCTTTCATATTATTTATATTTACACAATCATTACCCTTTACCCATGTCTCTGATAAAGCTCATACATCAAAAGTCTCAATAAACTCGACACATTTGTCCATTCAAAATTTTTGTTTTTAACCCCTCAATATTCCAAGTACCGACTGTCAGCAAATCCTATTTTTTCCCTTGACAGCGCTACGTGAATTAGTCTTACCTGTATGTTTTGTGTCTGTCAAAATGTCCTTGTCAGCTGTCCTTTGCGATTTTCTTCTTACTGGTGTAGTGTCCGGTCGTTGAACTCTTTGGGGTGAGTTAGTCATTATGGCCTCAGCTGTTTTGTCTGCGGGAACATTCGGCGTTATTTTCCTATTACCTTCTCTCTCTTTCTCTCGTGTAGAATTCTCTCCCTCCTTCTCTGCTGCAAGCGGACCACCCTCCATAATAGCATTCATTGTAGGTTTTGGGGACCCGGAATCACTGACCTCTCCTAAACCATTTTCAGGGTTGTCCATATTTTCCAACTGCTCTCTGTTCCAGATCCGTCCATTTATAATCAATTTATTAAATTGTAGGATTGCATGGCAGCCCTGCTTCCTCGCCTCGAGCATGTGTCGCTTAAGAAATACTCTTTCGTGACGAACCTTCTCACTGAAGTCTTCAGCAATATTAATTCCGGTTCCCTTAAGATACTCGCTGTCTCTAAGAATCAGACACTTGATTTTATAGTGAGATAATGGTGCATACAATCCGTCTATTCCCAGTATTACAACCACCAACTCTGTGTGCCCTTTCGATGTTACTATCCACCAAGTCAATCCCGATTTGTGACACTACTCTTTTAACTGTAAGCTTAGTTTCCTCCCAGCTCTCCCTGTTTTCTTCATGCACTCCATATATCACAATAGTATTACGGAGACTCTGATTTTCGAGATAGTCTAATTTAGATTCAAGCCATAGTAGTCTGTCCTCCATCGGATGCATCTTCGTCTCAATATCTCTTATTTTTTCACCTACGTTGCACTTTTCAAACCCCTCTTTCACTTCAGTTGACAACTTTTCAGTCAGCTTTCTCCCTTCTTCCACAATGCTTTAACTCCTGCACTCTTCACCACATTAACAAATTACGTCCGCTCTTCTCGACTCTCTCGACAAAAAATTCAGTAGATGTAACAGTAGAATGACATCCTATTTTATAGAATAATTGTAAAATATTAATCTGTGTATAACTAACTAATTAACTCACTGGCACTATCGAACCCGTAGATTCATGGTAGCGCAGTCATAAGCTGTCCATACCTGAGCCAATGCTTTCCAATTATCCCCTGTATAATCTCCCTCCCTCCAATAATAGTTAATCTTATTCCCCCACCTCATTCTTGGTCTACCAACTGGACGTTTTTCCCTCTGGTTTTCTTACATGTAGCTTCCATGCTCGTATTTCATTCCCCATTCGTGCCACATATCCAGCCCATTGCAGTCTACGGACTTAACTGTTCTTATTATATCTGGCTTCCTATAAAGATCATGTAGTTCACTGTTATGTAGTCTTCTCCATCCACCTGTCTGTTCATCTCTCTTTGGTCCGAAAACTTTCCTAAGAACTTTATCCTCAAATACTCGTAATCTATATTCCTTCCTTAAAGTAGGAATCAATGTTTCGCACCCATATATTATAACTGGTAGAATAATTTTCAGTTTAACGTCAAACGTCTCTGTAATGCAAAATAGCACGCATTTCCAGAATTAAGCTTATGTTTAATTTCTTTGTTTATCTCATCCCTATATCTGGTTATTGTTCCTAGGTATTTGAATTCAGTTACTTCCTCAAAATCTCCCTCATATAACATTAGCTGTCCATTTCCATTAAATAATGTATTTCTATGTGTGACCATATATTTAGTTTTATTGATATTTACTTCCAGTCCGTATTTCTTAATGTTAGTCAGTAGTGTGTGCGTGTAAGACTTTAGTATTTCTTTGCTATCTACCAATAGTACTACATCATCAACATAAACTAACTACTTATTAATGCCATTGAGTTGTAGGGCTTCTTCGCCTTCTAGAGAAATGATGGCATACTCTAGTACAAACTAAATAGTAGAAGAGATAGTCCATCCCTTGCTTAAAAGCATTATGAATTTTTAAAAAATCCGAAAACTGTTTGCCTACACGCACCCTACTCTTTGTGCCATGTAGATACATTCGTATAAATCTAATTAACTTTTTAGGAATTCCGAACTTGAGCAGGATACTATATAACTTCTCTCTCTTAATTAAATCGTATACCTTTTTTGAAGTCTATAGTTGATGCACATTATCATTATACTCCCATTTCGTCTCCAAAATCTGTCTTAAATTAAATATCTGATCTGTTGTAGACCTGTTTCTTTTAATTCCACATTGATGATCTCCTAGAATATCATCAATAAAGGAATAAGTATGCTTACTAATATATTTGTTAGAATTTGTGTACGAAGTTGTAAGTAATGAGATGCCCCTGTATTTGCTGCAACCAGCTTTATCTCCTTTCATATCAATTGGAATGACAATCGATTTTTTTCATTCATCTGGAAGAACATCATACTAAGCAACCGGCGAATCTTGTCCATCATGTTTTCTCCACTTGATTTTGTCAGTTCTGCTGGGATCTCATCTGAACCTGATGCTTTATACATCTTCAATTTTTCAACCGCTATTTCAACCTCTAATGTATTTGGTTCTTGGACTAGCACTTCTGCTGTCTGTAAATTATCCTCCTCAATGAACTCTTCTGTATGTACATTTAATAGCTTATTAAAATAAATTTTTCCATCTATTTAATAGGCTCCTGGAATCTGCAATCATATCCCCATTTTTATTCCTAATTATATTTGATCTGGCTTGAAACCCTTTCTTTTCTATGATAATTCCCTGATATAGTTATCTAATGTTCATATTTTTGGCATTTATTTCAAGATCATTAATTTCTCTCTGAAATATTCCCCCTTTTTCTGTTTAGTAACCTGGTGGTTTCACGTTTAATACTACCCAATTGCTCTAAATTTATCTCATTTTGGTCATGTAACCATATCATTTTAGCTAGCTTTCTTTTCTTTACAATGTCGGCACATTCCTCATTAAACCATTTCTTGTTATGCCACTTTTTTAAATAACCAATATTTTCTGATGCTGACAATTTATTAGTATCTCTTATAGCCACCATTCTTTATTTAAGTCAGTGTAGTTTTCAATTTCATTTCAACAAGCAATTGTGAGTGAATATTACATGAAGGACCTGTTACAAAATACATGTTTTGAGTTCTGTTTCCAAAAAAATATTGGTCACTAATTATACGAAATATAGGTAACTGACGTAACAACTAAGTACTGTATGTGGTGTAACAGGTTTAAAGAAAATAAATAAACATTATTCGTTTTGTGTGAAATTATTCATACAGTACACTATAATGGGATGTAGGCACTTGAACATTTTTTCATGTGTTTTATATATAAACAAAATTAACCAAGAGATAATTTATAACATGTAAAATAGGTTAGATATAATTTGTTATAAGCCTATAATTAAAATTGTTCACAGAACAATTCCTCCAAATTAAAAATAGTCAAAAAATTATATATATATATATATATATATATTGATTCACTGCCGTAAAATAAGATCCGGACCGCGAGTACCTAAAATGTTGCGTAAGCACGGTCACAATGTTGATCGAATTAACAATCAGGCAACACGACTAAATTTAGATTTAAAGATCGAAAAGTCCTCTCGTAGGTCGCTGGGATTTTTATGTCCAGAAAGAATTTGTAGAACACTTTGGTAACTATAATTAAGTTAATACTACACAATTAATATTAGGAACAAGATCACGTGTTTGATCAGAATACTCAGATTCCTTACAACGAGGGACCACGAGGCATTCAAAGCCTCGACCTACAAGCAAATGTCATCGACGTAGACAGCCTAGTTAACAAGCGAGGTATTCAGACCTCTAACAAAAGACAGCCGTAGTCCTAGACGGCCTGGCACAGATAGTGACGTATTCAACCTCCAATAATGAAAACAATACCATCACCCACGATGCCCCGGCTAACACTGAGAGCGAGTCACACGTGGACAGGCTAGACCTGGACACACTACCGACGATGTTGGTAGCCATGGCAAAAGCTGCAGCAAAACACTATGACCAACATAAATGTCTGGTGCTGTACTCAGGCGCCTCCAAGTGGAGAGCAGGTAAACTACATTGGTAGTCGATTCAGATCACGCCAGATACGAGTGAGCCAACCGCACCGGCCAAACTGATGCGACATATGTCGCAACAATATATGTTCACACACAGAAAAATATAATAGAAGTTCTTCGCAAATGCCAAATGAGGTAAGTTTCGAATTAATGGCTGAATTCACATATCTAGAAACAATAAATACAAATAGGAATGAGATGCGCAAAGGAATTATATATTGGTTCAATCCTGGATATGCACGCTATAAAGCATACAAGGTCAGTAGTCGACTAAACGTCTCTTGAATGGCGTTAAATTGAAAATATACAAAACTGTTATTCTCCTAGTTACTTTACAAGGATGCGAAACAAGGACATTTACATTAAAAGTGGCGAAAAGACTACGAGCATCTCAGTAAAAGTTCTAGGAATATGTTTAGACCAAAGAGAGATGAAGAGATAGACGAATGGAAGAGACTACATGACAGTGGGCTATGTGATTTTTATTGGAAAGCAGATATAATAAGGACAGTTAAATCTCGTAGACTGCGATGGGCTGGAAACATGTAACACGTATGGAGAATGAATGGAGAGCATGCATACTTCTTGTAGGCAAACAAGAGGGAAACCACCCTGTTGGTAGAACAAGAATAAAGTGGGAGAATACTGTAACATGATTTGAGGGAGTAGATTATACAAAGGTTGACTGAAAAATATTATCTCGGGATAGGGATGCATGAAGCATTTATGTTCGCACGACCATGAACCTATGGGTCAGGTAGTGCCAGTGTGTTAGTTACGTTCTTCTATATTTTAATAAAACATCAGAAAAACTAACGAATACAAATATGCTAAATATGTATCGAATTACACAATATGCAGTAATAACTTACAGTTTATATTATTTTTTTCTCTGTAGTCACTGGCACAAGAAACTCGTAATAGATTTTCGCTACTTTAATGAGTAAAGAACCCAACACAAGAAATTTCTGCTCCGCTAAACTGGGCAAACATGTAAAATTAAGTACATAATTACAATATAGGCCCACTTTTAGATCATGTAAATGTAAGCTTGGTCATACTGATGATTTTGGAGAGTCTAAGATGTAATACGTAATCAGTATCATGTGTATATGTACAATGGACTCATTTGAACATATGCCTGTGTTATTTTTGTGTCGTAAGAAGTAGAACGAAACTTTAACAAACAGAGGGGTCTTACGCACAAGGAATATAAATTAAATCATTTGCAACTTTGTAAAAATGGGTTTAAAGTTAAATGAGAATGGAAAAGTCTATCCGAAATCTGCAATATCTCTTCTGTGTTTCTACAACGAATTTAGTTCGTTTGAAGTCATTTAAAACAGATTTTAAATGTTTTATAGATATTGTGAAAATAAAAGCAACCATTTGATAATATAATATTGCACCTACACTTCTTGTGATCTAAGCTATATTGCAGATTAAGTAAGTACTAAGAGCATATGACAAAATTCATGTGCAAATAAGATAATGCAATCTAACATGACAAATATTCTCATGATAAATATAGTCGACGGAATACACAGATGAGGAATTTGATAGCAATCTTTTTAATCAGAATGGGACTCAAAACATATGGCCTGGGTAATCCACTTCTACGGCGTCTTCATTATTTTATTATCTTCATTGGCTTCCAGTAATTTGGTTCTGAAGAGCATTCCACATTAACATAAATGCATTTCCATCTTCAATATTATGGTTGTAGAAATTGTATGTGCTAATGGTGCATTGACCGAACATCCTTTCTTTCCTACAAGCTAAATATAAAACATTTTATTCCAAATTTTATTTTAACACAATTTATGGCTGGTCATTGAAGATTTTGAAGTTATTTTAGGAGACGGATCCCAGGAGACCCGGACAGTGATCATAATTGTAAATGTGAAGAATCAATACAATCAGTAAAACATGTTTTATTTAATTGTCCCATATTCGAAAGACAACGATTCTGATTAAACTCACTTTTAAACGATGATGAAGCTTTTTCTTCAATACATGAAGTGATTTTAAGAACATAAATTATTGTGAATTTATAACACGCATTCAGAAACAATATATAATATTTTGCCAAGACTCTTATAGTAATTCATAACACTCATTCAAAACCGTATGTTTAATATTTCTGTTTTACTATATATAATATAATATTGTTACAGTAAGCTATAATTCTAATATGCCTTTGGCGAAATAAGGTTTCAAATTATTTGGAGACTCAATGATAATAGTAATGGTATTAATGATAATAATAAAAATTGTACGTCCCTAATTCTTGTGCATAGTAAGCTCAGGATGCTCGAAACTGGCATTGGGAGCATGTTTTTAGGTCGAAAGACGTTTCAACTTGATGAGGATCTCCCTTATCAATCTAAATAGCATGACGTTCGTCTGTATGTGTCGCTTCTAATTTTCCTTAGCTTCAATATTTAGTACGTTCAATAAAAACCTGTACTTTATCGCACTTATCTTTATGAAAACTATGGAATCTCAGATCACGAGAAGTTTTAAAATGTGCCAGTAGAAGCTTTTTTTACTGCTTTCTCATGCCTTTCCTGGAAAAAAGTATTTATAAGGGATATACGGTTTCCACAAATCTATACCCGGGTTTAAATATGTTCTCTTTCGGGCTTGTTGGCGTGAAAAGTAGCTTGTTTAACGGGAAAGGATTGACTGTGTTATTTTTTTAACAAGTGTTCACATATTTGTGGAATTTTATTTCCTGGTGCTTTGTGAACTCTTTGATATTTAGGAGATAATACACATCCTGAATTCTTCTTGATAATGTTCTCAAGTCGTTTCGGCTTTTCATCAAGTGTGTTTTATGATATTCTTGCAAATTCTGTGTCCTAAGAGTCCGTAAGAGAAATCGACTCACTATTTTCGAACTGACTCACCATTTTCCTCACTATATTATTAAGTGGTATTGCCTAATTTATAACAGAATACAGTAAATTGTGGTCATCAAGACCCCAATAACCATCAAGAAGTTCTTGACAGTTTATCTCATTCACACTATTGTTACATTTAAAATAGCAATTATGATTTTAAATCTGTAACTTCCTTTCCCGGTGCTTTTCCCTCAGTTCGAAATCTCTGGCATTGATTCAATTTCCATTATTTAGTTTGATTGATAATATTTATTTCCACGTTGTTGAACCTCTGCATTCTCATCACTTGATTCATTGGGACTATTATCTGATTGTTTGAAAGCAGGATCATTGTCACTCTTACCTGTAAAAGAAGGGGAATAATATTAACATATATTATACATGATGATCTATAAAACTGAGCATAGGCCTGTGATGAAATATTTTTTTAGATTATGGTGTAGCCATTCTACAAAAAACTCTGAAACAAGTAGAAATTATTTTATCAGTTACTAGCTAATACCCGGCGTGCGCTGCTACTCCTAAATAAATGTTAATGTGTTTTTACCACCAGCCGTGCGCTGTTATACTCTACTTTTTTGTAGAGTTTTTTAGATGTTCAATTCTGTGTACAGCAATTTGGTATTTGTTATGGTTTAGGCAGCGTAAGCAAATTATGCGTCAAAATAGGGACTTTATATCACTTTTTCACTACAAAGGGTGATTTTTAGGGATGAAGTGGTTGAGTATTACAACTTCTTATAGCCTATGTTCATTCCCGGAATCTTCTGAATATTTTTCAAAAAGTTCCATCACAAACGGATGAACGGTATGGCAGAGCACGTGTCCCCGGGAATCTACTTATCCCGATCTTCTTGGTATAAAAAGAACTCAAAACGCGACAGGTCTAGAACGCTTCTGGCTGACCTGCCGGCTGTTGGCCTCACAACCACATGTGTTACTCAAAATGGTAGACGATCATCTAGCCAGTGAAGGGTAACATGTAGTCAGCACGTCGGATCCTCCAGCCGTTATAGCTGGTATTCTCAACCTGGAGTCGCTACTTATTGTAGCTACCCAAATGCCTCACGATGCTGGATGGGCACCGCACAGTGGGCCAGATATGAAATCTAGCTGGAAAAAAGTATTTTATCAACTCTCGTCAATTCATCTTTCTTCACTCTAAAATTATTGCCAGATGACTGTTCTTCAGATATCTGCAAAGGAGGGTAGAATCCTAAAATATATGTAGGGAATATAAACATCGGAATTTCTCAATAGTTAGGAACTTATGTGGTCCGTATTCCAGTTGTGTACAAGGGTGTAGAAATAAATACGTTTTGCATTAAAGTTCAGTGAGTTATTGTTCTTATTCTATATTGATTCCTTACCTCAAGGTTTGTACACAACCAGATATTGTGTTAAATGAACGTGCAATCATACCTCTGAAACGCTAAAAAAAGTACACAATCGTTTTACCTTAAATTGAGCTACGAAACAAAACAGTTCTGAACAGTAGTACAAATTTTAATTACAATATCGAATGATTTATGGACTTCAATTCCCGCACAATAACATGCCTGCAAATTATTGCTTTTTTGTAATTAGCTATTTTTTTAGAGCAGACGGCCGGCAGCTGAGGCCTATCGTCGCGCGCAGATAGTTGTTTATTTAATATTTGGAGAAAAGTGATCGATAGAGGCAATAAGTGATCACCTATTAATATAATTAGAGTTATGAGATGTTCGGGGAATGTTTCAAAAAATATTTTTAAAAACATTTTTATAGCGATTTTCTAAAACATAGGAAGTTGTGTGAGAGAAAAAAGTTAGAATTCTACTGAAATATTCTGATTGGCTAAAAGTAAATGTAAACATTCCCGTTATTAAGAATTTAGAACACTGATAGCCGTTGGAAAATCCTCTTCTATCTCCTTATGGAATTGAAAGACCCAAAATATCTTTCGAAGACGCTGGAATAAAAAAAAAAAGTAATTTGTGCTGAAATGTCTGTATTGGGAAAGGAAGCTGTAGCAAGTCATTCACTCAGCCTCCTTTGTATAGAGTAACAGAATAAATACATCCCGATATACGGCAATAAAGATGACAAACAATTAGAAAGATTATTGAGAGAAGCAGTTATTAGACTTTGGCCATATGTATACTCAAATTATTCAGGGAAGCGAGTAGAACACGATTATGTAAGAATAAATGTCGTATAAAATGATCCGACGAAGTTAGTATCAATGGGAATTAAATGACTAGTCATTAACAAGGGTAACGAGAACTCAGGTAATGCCACCATTCCTTTTGTTAAGGCGGAAGTAGCCGACACATGTATAAAGAATTAAAACGTTGACAAATCCCTTACTCTCAGGATTTGAGTAGTAATATCTTATATGTTAGAAATTAACAGATTTATATTGTCAGCCATAACACAATGACTGAATTTTCAAGCGAGGATTTCATCTTGAGACAAAAACAACGCTAGCAAATGTGTGGGAAGATGGTAAATTTCTAGCGTCTGAAGCCTACAGATCAATGAACTAGGGAAAACCCAAGCCTAACTAATACTTTTGAACCGACTGTACGTGAAGCCTGTAGGGATAGGGCCCAAACTCCGACGGCATAAATCGCCAATAACAAATGTGTAACACCCCATTGATTATAATATAAGGGGACATTAACCAATGATATATTTTGTTATGTGAGCCTAAGCATTGATCTCGGGTCCACGAGGTCGATATAGTGGTAGTACCGAGTTTACGTAATAGGTGAGGGACACTACTTCTCGTCACTTCTTTTATACTCTTATACAAAGTAACTTCTTTTACACACATACACTCTTCGACACACTGGCAGCATGATCAGCAGTGGAAATTTAACATATATTTTGGACTTATCATTTTTCATCGAAAAATGCTGACTTAAACATTATTATTATTAATCGTCTGAGTATTTAGACTTCATAAGTTAAGTCAGTAAACCACTGAGTGAGTAGGCCATCGAATAATTATTAACGGGATAAATCCACAACTAACAACATCGCCGACTTGAGATCAGTGCAAGGGAATTAAAACTGAAGCCTGTACAGTGTTTCATTATTTCGTGTGCTTCAAGCAAGAATAAAGTACATTCAAAACGACGCATTCTATACAATAATTCTGTCAGACGAAGTCCTTGTGGAATCCCTGGGTGATAACTCATGCCTACCGATACTTAGACCTGAGCGAACCTAATACCTAAATTCCCCAGTGAAGCGGGGAAGTCCCTTTTGATACTCCTGGCGCCCAAACATCCTTTACTAACTTAAAACTCAATTACCCTTAATTAATACCCTTTCCTATTGTCTCACAACAGTGGGGCTTTTATCCAAAATAACCTACCGGAGCCCAAATCATTGCTTCATATTGGCGCCCAACGTGGGACACGATATGAATCATTGATTTAGGCTCCGCCATTGGTTACTTCGATAAAAGCCCCACGTTGGGCGCCATTGTGAAAGGGTGTTAATTAAGGGTAATTGAGTTTTAGGTTAGTAAAGGATGTTTGGGCGCCAGGACTATCGAAAGGAATTCTCCATGTATGAGAACGTAGGTTGCTCAGGTTGTAAATTGGTAGAGCTGAGGTTCTTTCTACAGGGATAAGCAAGGATCTGGCCGGCGCAAGACTTCACGCTAGATTAATTTTAATAAATAGACTCTATTAATCTAAGGACACTGGATACACGTATAATTGTAGACACATTTAATGTCGGACAAGGTACTGACCACAAGAATGCATTTAGAATCCGAGATGAAATCTCTAATGATCTGTCACGGCGAATTGTTTGTAAATATGAAATTTCTGAATTTATACTTTTTGCTAAATGATGGTCATGTCGGTGAGTCTGTTCCGACTCCCGCCTCGGTGAGCTACGTAGAACTCAGAACGCAGAACTCAGAACGCTGAACTATATTTTATCTGTGGGCTGCGGAGAACTCCCACCCCGATGAGTTATGCAGAACTTAGTTCACATAATTTTATTGGGTATAAGGAAAACTACGTTTACCCTCTCTCTGTAATCGTGTCATCATGAGGTCCTATAAGAGGACAGATAATATAATTCAAAAATAGAAACTCAAAATTACTTTAAAATGGAGGGAGAACATAATGTACTAACTTGCAAAATTTTAGAACTATTTACGCAAAAATTAGAAAAAATTATCGAGGAAGATAAACTAGAAAGAATGCAGAAAAATAAGGAATTACATGGAAAACTTAGGGCAGACATCAGATTAGAAAACGAAATATTATATGAAAAAGAAACAGAAGGAAGTAGATTAAGAATCGAAAAATTAGATGAGAAAATGGCCGAGTTGAAAGAGGAAATTATTTTACAATCATTGAATCAGGATACGAAAGTAGAAAATAAAGAAATAAAATCCGAAATTATTGTACATGATTCGAGCGAGGAGAGTGAGTTCGAGGCAACCTCCGAAAACACAAATGATATCTGTGAAAATAACAAGAGTGAATTAGCACAGGATATAAACCAGTATAGCGAGAAACCAGAAATGATTATAGAATCAGTAACAGAAATACATGAGAAAATTAGAACTGTAGGAGTAGAAATCAATAAATCAACGAGTGATCAAACAGAAGAAATCATTAGGGATCAGGTGAAAATACCCAAAGACGTGTTAATGAAACATGAAGTGATAATTGAAAGTATTGAATGCAAGTGTATGCATTTTTCTAATTGTAAACTGTTGGAACAAGATACACCAGAAATGAAAGATTTTTGTAGCCGGTAGAGAGATTGAAAATAAAGCAAGCGTGAAATTTGAAACGCAGGTAGCTCGCAGAAGACATTTGAAAAGTAGATGTTCATTTGAAATTACTTAAAGTTTTTGATATATTTGAAAGATCCAAAGTCAGATGTATCTTAGTTCGGCGCATGCGGGGTTAGAACCAAGTACCCAAGTATATGCAATCCAGACTTTTACAAATAAATGGGTTACAAGCGAAATTTCCGAGCAAATTGCTAATTTCCAAATAAATGTAGCTTCTAAGAACGCCACAAGGCGAAAATCAGGCGCGATTACAATAAGAGTAACGCGAAGTTATCGCAAACTTACCGAATAATAATAATGGATAAAAGCGCGAATAATCTATGTAACTTCGACAAAAGGTTGGCCAACATGGATAACCACATCATATTTATAATACAATTTGTATTTTCTCAGTAAAGGGACAATAAATGCATGAACTAGTATGTAATCGAACCCAGGACTAATTGATCCAAGAAAATAGCTATAACTGTAAATTAATCAGAGAATAATGTTAAATAGTTGTTGAAGTAAGAAAGTTATTAGACTAATCTTACGTATTCATAAAATAATAATTAAACGAGAATACCGAAATATAGTGTACTTCAAACTCAATTAAAAACATGGCGAAATGAGGGCAGATTATCTCTAGCCAATTCATGAGAGAACAAGTAAGAATGTCAATTGGATTATTGGTTAAGAGTCTTTCTATTATATTTTTCCGAGACAAAGGATGGTAGACAATTTATGCATACCAATCTTGCAGTAATAATGATAAATGATAGACGTAGGAATTTTCAAATGGAACTGGGTTAGATGTTCATTAAAGTTTGAAATTTGATAAGCAACATGGACCTGTGTAATTAAAAATCATGAGTAATTACTTGATAAATATTATGAAAAACAATAATGTTGATTATGATGTTAACAATCATGTCTGTGTAAATATTTAATTAACATTTCATTGAATAATTTATGCGAAATAACGCTAATAATGAGAATGATTAACATTTTTTATATATACATTTGAATATTTATTTATTTAAACGCCCCAAATGCGGACTCTATAAAATCTATAACTTAATATACTAGTTTGGATAAAAGCTAAAGTTTATTACGATTGAATAAAAATGTACTTGATTATAAAAATAAAAAGACACCTAAGGCATTAATAGAATTGATGAGATTTTGAAGCATGATTTGTCTTAATGGCGATCAATTAGCTAATAAACTAAATGCACGAATTTTAGTACGTGTTGAATTACATACAGGGTGATATTATTGAGAAATCTACTAGGATAACATTGGACCTCAGTACGATTATTCTTTTGTTTATACGTAAGCTATTGGAGACTTCGTATATTTCCTTTATGTGTTGTATACTCAAATTCAATGGTGTTAATAAGCTGTTAGTTTATGCTAATGATATAGTACTATTGGGCGATAGCGAGGAGATACTAAAGGAGAACACGCACACACTATTGAGTAACACTAAGAAATTAGGACTGGAAGTAAATATCAATAAAACTAAATATATGGTCACACGTAAAAATTCATTATATAATGGAAATGGACAACTAATGACAAATGAGGGAAATTTTGAGGAAGTGACTGAATTCAAATACCTAGGAGCAATAATCACAAATAGGAATGAGATGCACAAATAAATTAAACATACTCTCAATTCTGCAAATGCGTGCTATTATGCACTGCAGAGACTCTTGTTGTCCCAACTCCTTGCAAAAAACGTTAAACTAAAAATATATAAAGCTATTGTTCTATATTAAATAGGTGTGAAACATGGACCCTTGCTTTAAGGGGGGAAAGGAGATAACAAGTATTTGAGATAAAGTACGTAGGAAAATTTTTGGACCAAAGAGCGATGAACAGGCAGGTGAATGGAGAAGACTTCACAACAATGAACTACATAGTATTTACAGGAAGCCAGATATAATAAGAACAGTTATGTCTCGTAGACTTCGATGGGCAGGACATGTTGCACGTATGGGGAATGAAAGACTTGTATGGAAGCTTCTTGTAGGAAAGCCAGAAGGAAGCCGCCCAGTTGGTAGACCAAGAATGAGATGGGAGAATAACATTAACTATGATTTGAGGGAAGTAGATTATACAGGAAATGATTGGAAAGCATTAGCTCAGGATAGGAATGTATGGAGAGCGTATGTCCGCGCGGCCATCAACCTACGAGTTCGATAGTGCCAGTGAGTAAGAAAGTTGTATACACAAATTTAGGGCAGTAGTACCCTCAGCGACGAGATATTTGTTTATATAGGGTTTCCAGTATAAAACCGGACACTCTGCGGCTGGCAGAGTGAAATGCGGACGAGGAGAGAGCGCTGCCTGACGGGTGAAACCCCGTGAGGCGTGTCCGGTTTTATATTGGAAGCCCTGTATGTAAGCTAATGGAAAATTCGTATAATTTTCTTTATGAGTTTTATACACAGATTTAGGGTAATAGTACCCTGAGCGACGAAATATGTGTTAAGCTTTATGAAAGAGAAGGATCAACGATTATAATGTGTTTTATGACTCTGTATTTTTATGGATAATTTGTGCGAGCCAGTAATATATTAAATGATAAATATAAAGCGAGCTTTGCTTTGATTAATTGGAATGACTAGAGATGACTAAATGTTATTTAAATAAAATACTGAGTATAATAATTTATCATAATAATAATTGAATATTCACATAAAGAACGCGTAAATAAGAACACCTATAAACATCAAATGAATTTTAACGCTAGGAGCGGCAAATACTAATATGTAAAAATAATAATCAAGCAGACCGCTGGTTATGCAACATTTTTCATTTTTAAATAATTAATGAATTAATTATTATTGTTTGATAAACATAATAATATTTGACCAAGAGTTAACATAATAAATGATAATAGCACTTCCAACGAAATACTGTGAATTTACGTAACGATTATTAAAATGAAAAGGACATATAAAATTGTCTCATTTACGACCCATGTAGGAAAACAGGTCCATATATATATAAATATATATTTGATCATGTTATTAATTCATTTTTTTAAATTTATTGAACGCAGATTTTTGCAAAAGTAAATACTGGTTCATAGCATAGCGAAAACACGTTCGAACCTGCATATCGGTGAACATGTCAAAATGATTGTAAATTTTAAATGACCTCATCTTTTTGGGATACGAATACCGCGTGAAGTGATGTCAATACCGATTTAAGAATCCCATTATTTGCGTGTGCAGACAAGACTGTGATTTAACACTATTAATTTTTAAATTGTTGACAAGCAGGTAGATTGTTTCAAACAAATATAGGTCAAGAAGACACTGTAACAGAGATCAATGAACTAATGTTTACAACCTGTCATTGTCAAATCAGGTAAGAAGGGTAAATTTAAAAGATAATTTGTTGTTATGTAAACATATGTTTTGAATTTATTTATGTGTAACAAGTTTCCACCAAAACGGATAATATATATAGGCTAGATTTATATAATTAATAAAATTTACGCAAGCATAAATTGATTATAATTATATAAGTGCATTTGTAACAATCTTCCAATCAGCCTCTCTTGAATTAAGAAATCAAATTAATTAATTAATCAGGACGTACATTATCATGTTAAATGTCTATAGGACGAAATAATCGTCGGACATATATGAAACGTATATGGAATCAAATCATTAGAATACGAGGGGTTGGATTAGTATATAATTAAATAAAAATAAATTGAATTAAAGAAGTTGATACAATCCCGAATAAACGACCAGTTAGTCTTTTACGGAAATAATTAAACACATGGTAACGCTATTGTCAAGCGAGAGGTATTTGAAGCGGCGACAATAGAGGTAACATTTGAGGAAACCATTGTACTAGCGGATTACCGGACATTTATTTGTAGACCAGAAATCTACGATCTTAAACCGAACTTCGCTGACAGGTTATGAACAAAGAACTGATCTAGAACTTGGAAACTACAGCGTAGAGTAAACAACTCCTAGTAACGAACCAGACAAACCGTGAGGACACGAAACTAGCAAACAAGCTGGAAAAAGTCACTGACCTAAACAAAGTTACATAATAAATGTAGACCGGAATTCTCCAGTGTACGAACTTTTGGTAGAACTGTATTTTAGGATGGGAGTATTCATCCAGGGAACATGGTGGATTCTTGTCCAATCAAGAGACGGCAATCCCTTCTTTGGTACCAACGAATCGTTGTCATCCAATATAGGAAAGGGTTATAGCACGACAAGGTAATGACTTCATGACGACACGATTACAGAGAGAGGGTAAACGTAGTTTTCCTTATACCCAACAAAATTATGTTAACTAAGTTCTGCGTAACTCATCGGGGTGGGAGTTCTCCGCAGCCCACAGATAAAAGATAGTTCAGCGTTCTGAGTTCTGCGTTCTGAGTTCTACGTAGCTCACCGAGGCGGGAGTCGGAACAGACTCACCGACATGGCCATCATTCAGCAAAAAGAATAACTTCAGAAATGTCATACTTACAAACAATTCGCCGTGATGGATCATTAGAGATTCTATCTCGGATTCTAAATTGCGTTCCTGTGGTCAGTACCTTGTCCGACATTAAATGTGTTAACAATTATACGTGTATCCAGTGTCCTTAGATTAACCCTCAACTGGTAGGGTGGGGTTAGAATGACCCAGGCTATTATTTGGAAACGCTCCTTCTCATATACCTAAAATATTTTCTACCTGACACTTTGTGTACTCCATCCTCAGTCTGTTATCGAACCTTGGACGAAGTGGAAGTTTCATTGTGTTTTTGCATTTTTGTTATTGAGAGTGAACACGACACTGATAGTGAACAAAGTGGCAATTCTGATGTCGATGATGTGGATGGTAATCTTGATGTTGAAGATACAGCTTTCATATATGGTAAAGATAAATACAAGTGGAGTTATAATCTCGTTTTACGAGGACGCACCGCTTAACCCAATATCATTACACATCTTCCTGGAATTCGCGGAAATGCTAAGAAATCCCCCACTTTAGAACCACAACTTGCTTGGAGTTTTCTTCTTACAGATGACATTCTAGATATTATTGTAAGACACGCAAATGAAGAAATAGAGAGGAAAACAAGCAATTATTCCAATCTCGGAAAAGAGGTAGTAACATTACGGGGGACAGTTGGTTTTCGTCTATTGAAGTGGCTGATGAACTGAATAATAGAGGATTGACCGATGTGGGAACGGTTAGGAAAAATGGAATTTCTTCCACAGAAGAAGAGAACTGTAGGTATATCTGTATTTGGCTTCAATAGACAGAATACCTTGGTATCGCATGTTCCGAAAAAGAACATAGCTGTCATTCTGAATTCCACTATGCATCACACCAAATGTATCAATAGCGATACACAAAAGCCGGAAATAATACAATTCCATAACATGACCAAAGGTAGAGTTGATTCCATGGATCAGAAAGTTTCAACCTATTCTACTGCTCGAAGGACGAGACGATGGCCAATGGTGATATTTTTTGCCATAATGGATATCACTAAAGTAAATGGTCATATACTTATGACAAGCAGAAAAGAGGCAAAATCCATTACCAAGCGTCAATTCATTATCGCTCTCGAAAAATCACTTGTGCATCCTGAACTTGTTCGCAGAAGTAGCATCAAGGAATTGCTTCGTGAACTCCGGCAGATGATTGCGAAAGTTGGTGGTATATCGGGCCCAAGTACAGAAAAAGAAGCAGGGCCTACCGTGACTCCAGGAAAAGGGAAAAATGTTCTTCCTGTCCTCGAGGTCGGAATGGAAAAGCTGGAACAAATTGTGAAATGTGTATGAAACCACTATGTGCAGGATGTGCTAAAAAATCTGTCCTGACTGTTTTTTAATAATATTGTTAATTTAGGTATATGATGAATGGAATTACTACTCAGTTGGAATTATGATCATTCTCGTGATTAGAGTGATAGGATAATTTATTACAATTATTTTTATAGTCCTAGAGAGATTTTTGAGATTTACCAGGTTTCAAATTCCAGTTCTTTGTTCTACTGTTTTGTTACAAATTATGCAAGTTAATTAGATTTAATATTGTTATTCTTGTGTAACTGATCTTGGTTTACTATATTAGTGTAATTCCTACATTTTGTTTATTATATAGCCAATGTATATGTCTAAACGTACAATCTGTGTCAAAAATATATTTTTTAATGCACTCCAAGAAAAATAAATTAAATTCTGTTATTTAGACGTGATGTACTTAGTTAAAATTAGGTGTGAAGAGATTGTAACTTATTAGGTTAATATATTATGTCAGATATAGTCAAATAATAAAGTCCAAATGTATGCATTTCCTTTATCATATTATCAGGGTCATAATGACCCCACCCTACCAGTTATGTAACAGAAATTTCACCCTACCAGTTGAGGGTTAATAGAGCCTATTTATTAAAATTTGTCTAGCGTAGTCTTGCGCCGGCCAGCTCCTTGCATATCCCTGTAGGAAGAACCTCAGTTCTACCAATTTCCAAACTGAGCAACCTAAGTTCTCATACATGGAGGATTCCTTTCGATACTACTGGCGCCCAAACATCCTTTACTAACCTAAAACTCAATTACCCTTAATTAATACCCTTTCAAAGCATAACAAATTTGCTTCCCTAGAAGCATTATAGGGTGGATAAAATATCACAACGTCTCTCCTTGACACCTAGTCTGATGTTAATATATCGATATATTCATAGTTTATTGTCAAAAAAGCAATGCTTCGCCCGACATAGAACATATGTGAGTTGAGCGGGGTGATTTGTAATGTTTATTATTATTTTGAAGCTATTTTTTGTGGTTTTTTGAGTAATTTCTTTAAAATATCAGCAGTATCCCGTTTACCATATGAGCAAAGTGATATTTCTGTTGGCAAGAGCAAGATAATAGCCAGAGAATTCCTCCTTAAGTGAGCGTTTCAATTATTCCAGCATCTTCGAAAGTTATTTTCGGTTTTCCAATACCACAAGCAGATGGAACAGATTTTCCAACGACTGTCATTGTTCAAAATTATTTCTTCATGACGGCAAAGTTAACATCCACTCCTAGCCAATCAGAATATTTCTTTACTTTTTTTTTTCTCGCGCACAACTTCGTACGTTTGAGAAAATCGCTTTTCAAAAAAATATTATTTTTAATATAATTGAAAACATTCTGCTAACATCCTGCTTCCCCTAATTTATTTACTAAATTATAACTTATTGCCTGTATCTAACATTTTCTTCCATATTAAATCAGACAATTATTCTCTGCGCGCAACGGTAAGCCTCAGTTGTTTGCTGCCTCTTGTAATTAAAAAAAAACGCAATAATTTGCAGAATGTTATTGTGCGGGAATTAAATCACTCCATATATCACTAAAATTTGTACTACTGTTCAGAACTGTTTCTTTTGTAACTCAATTAAAATAAGATGATTGTGTAAATTTTTAGTCCTTGGAAGGTTGGATTCCACATGTATTTAACATGATATCTGGTTTATAGAAAAATATTAAATATATCAATAAAATTACAAACCTTGATGTGGAGTATCCACATAGAATAAGACGAAATGCTCACTGAACTTGAAGACACAACGTTAATAACACAACTGGGATATAGACCAGATGAGTTCTTAACCATCGGCAACTTCCGATGTTTATATTGTCTTCATAAACATTAGAATTGAACCCTCCTTTGCATATAAGTTAAGAACCGTCATATAACCAGCGTACGTCCCTTAGTTCTGCGCCAAGACTTCTTGCCTTAACCACTCGGCTGGCGGCACGGAACTCTGGGTATCAATAATAAAGATGAAAGATTCACACCCGAATGGGTATTATTCTCTTGGTATCAATGAAAGACAAAAATGGTTATTGTGAGTTATACGTAAGAGATAAACATATGCTGTCCCGGACGTTTTTGTAGAGCTTTTTGAGATGTTCAATTCTGTGTACATTAATGTTGTGTGTTTCTTACGATTTAGTCAGCGTAAGCCATTTAAGAGTCCAAAAAGTTACTTTTTTCACGTTTTCCATTACAAAGGACGCTTTTTAAGGGTGTAAGAGTTGAGTATTACATCTCTATTGTAGCCTATCTTCATCCCGGGTATCTCCTGAACATTTTGCAAAACCCCATCACAATCGAATCAATGGTATGGCCGCGCATAAAGTACGAACAAACAAACATACATACAAACGAACAAACATTAATCTGTATATATATATATATATATATATATAGCCTATATATATATATATATATATATATATATATATAGCCTATATATATATATATATATATATATATATATATAGGACAAGATATGAATATTAACGTATTCATTAAATTCTTAGAATACCAAAGTTCGATAACGACATTAAATAATGAAACAAGAAGTGTCTTTTACAATAGTTTTTTTTTTTTTAACTCCAACCGCCACACGCCTAGAAGGTCCTGGCCTACCCGCCGGCTGCTGGACTCACGTATACATATGTTCGTCACAGAGGTAGACGATCATCTAGCCTATGTAGAGGAGATATGTGGTCAGCATGTCTGGTCCCCTAGCCGTTATAGTTGGTCTTCTCATCCTGGAGTCACTACGTATTGTAGCTACCAAAATTCCTCACGATTCTGGGTGGGCACCGGTCCCATAGTGGCCGAAATCCCATGAGAAAATTTCTTCCTCCATGGGGACACGAACCAGCGCATGTCCCGAAGCTCTGCGCCAAGGCTTCATGCCTTAATAACTCGGCCACAGTGCGGGCTGTACAAAACCCTTACCTGCAAAAATTAGAGTTATATCACTGTTGGTTTCGTCAACTTCATTCATATTTTTGTAGATATTGTTTCACAATAAGTAAGCTTCAATGAAAACAATATTGTTTTGATATTATGTGAAACACTGCACATAACTTCCTGCAAAAGTACATTCATATTAAGACTGTAGCACAATAAATATAACTGCAATCAGAATAACTGGCTGGTGGAGTCGGTTTTATTTACAGCAATAGAATGCAGCACCTGTTTGATTAACACACGTACCCTTTGTGTTCTTAACATATGGTAGATTTAGTTTCACTCTCCAATGTTTAAAACGAATACATTAAAAAATTCACTTATACCCTTGATCTTTATATATATTTTATTACTGTTATCATCTAAAAATAGTACATGACATACGTAATTAACATCACGGTAAGATGTTAATTGAATAAACAGTTAGAAAATGTATGTGATATCTAATAATATAATGTTTTAAGTATACAAAATGTTGTGAAACTGTAGCTGCTACTTGAAACAGCTTATTCTGAAACCCACAGAATGCACAATACCAACAATACAATTTATTGTGTTACCTTTGAACTATTTAATACGTCTTTGTATTATAAACTCAAATATTTATGTAAAATGTTTAGGTTAGTCTAGAAGGACCTAAGCTACTATGATTGTACATATAAACTATTGAATTCAATTTATTGTTAGTAATAGTCCATTTATATTTTTTTAATTTCTAGAAATATATTGCACACTCAAATAAACCATAAAACCTTCAGGAATGTTTTGATTGTGTGTTATTTTTGTACACACTTCCTATGATGAATTTGATATTTTTTAATATGTGTTTTCGATACTAATAAGCTTGAAAGTAAGTCTTAGAATATATACAAAAACTTACCCTCATTTTCTGTTGCAGGCTCCTGCGATATCCAACATATTTTTTGTCTTGAATTGTTTGTGCAAATCGTTTGTAGTATTATATTATCTTATTTTATTATCGCTTCTTTAGGACCAGTAAAGTAAAGTAAAGTAAAGTGATCCCACAACAGGTCCGGAGACCCTTGGGGTAGTATTAGGTTAAGGCTCCCACTTTTTCTAGACAATCGGCACTTTATGTCAGCCGGGTTGTCAGCCCTGCGTGACGGCCGCCTTTACCCCCAGAACAAGCGTCTGGTACTCATTTCCGTTAGGGGCTGAGTCGACCTCAGGGCCATAGTGCCGCCAGAAGGTTTGGGTCAGTTTAAAAATCCTGACCCCAACGGGACTTGAACCCTCGACCCTCCGGCTTGTAGCTCAGTGCCTTAACCACTACGCTACGGCCGTTTAGGACCATGTAGTTCTAACTCAGTTTTTTCAGTGTTTCGTGAGAACTCAATTTATAACATTAACACTGTTTCGGAAAACGGGTTTAACACTTTCTGATAGCAAAATTTACAATTTAATGTGTGAAATTAAACACAAAAGAAGAGTTACAATATAATGGATAGAAAAAGGAAAGGACTGTTTAAACAGTGGTGTTATAACAACCTGGTTCCAAACAAGCGATATTCTTAAAATACTATGTCCAACAATGCAACTCATATATAATACTATAAACATTAAAATGGCAAATCATGTTAAGTAACCTGAAACTATAAATTTTACTTAATAGTAATTCCCCTAAAATAATCAGCAATCAATGTGGGATCAAAATCATGCAATTAAAATCACATACTAGTAAAAGTGATAAAAAAAGACAAGAAACTTATTCAAATTTGACACATATTCGCCCTTGAACAAGGCATCATCAGGTTGATCAGATAAAAGTAAAAATAGTGCAAAAAGGAGAAACAACAAACTCTACTTTTATTTACTGTATCTAAAGACGGTGTCATGTGACGTCAAAAGTACAGAAAAGCTACTCGTAAAAATACATAATAAGGGCGAAAAAAAATTAGTATTTTGGTTCAACGGATTACAGCTATTATTTCTATGTTTTAAATTCCGAGTTGTTCCAAGACACACATCCAGGAACTCTTATCGAATATGCATAACATTATAAGACGTATTGTTGGCTGGTAAAGAATGGAACCAAATGTTTAGCAAAATGTGATTTTTCTAGACGTTCATTCCTATACGCGGCTACATGGTCCTTATATCTAAAAAATGTGATTTTTCTAGGCGTTCATTCCTATACGCGGCAACATGGTTCTTATATCTAAAAAATGTGATTTTTCTAGACGTTCATTCCTATACGCGGCAACATGGTTCTTATATCTAAAAAATGTGATTTTTTCTAGACGTTTCATTCCTATACGCGGCAACATGGTTCTTATATCTAAAAAATGTAATTTTTCTAGACGTTTCATTCCTATACGCGGCAACATGGTTATTATATCTAAAAAATGTGATTTTTCTAGACGTTCATTCCTATACGCGGCAACATGGTTCTTATATCTAAAAAATGTGATTTTTCTAGACGTTCATTCCTATACGCGGCAACATGGTTCTTATATCTAAAAAATGTGACTTTTCTAGATGTTCATTCCTATACGCGGCAACATGGTTCTTATATCTAAAAAATGTGATTTTTCTAGACGTTCATTCCTATACGCGGCAACATGGTTCTTATATCTAAAATATGTGATTTTTATAGACGTTCATTCCTATACGCGGCAACGTGGTTCTTATATCTAAGAAATGTGATTTCTCTAGACATTCATTCCTATACGCGGCAATGTGGTTCTTATCTAATATATAAACTGTTTGTTTGTTTGTTTGTTTGTTGGTTGGTTTGTTTGTTTGTTTATTCTTACTTTATGCGCGGCCATACCGTTGATCCTATTGTGATGGTTTTTTCTTAATAATTAGGAGATTCCGGGATGAACATAGGCTATAAGAGAGTTGATGAAATACTCTACTCCTACACCCTTAAATAACACCCTTTGTGGTGAAAAACGTAAAAAGTCCCTTTTTACCCTTAAATGGCTTACCCTGCCTAATTCATAAAAAATACACAAATTTAAATTACACAGAACTGAATATCTAAAAAAAACTGTACAAAAACGTCGGCGACAATATATGTCTATATTTTACAGATTAACACACAATAGCCATTTTTGGCTTTCATGTATGCCGGGAAGTAGATTCCCGGGCAAGCATGTGCTGCCATACCATTCATTCGATGGGGCACACATAATTGAATATCTCAAAAAACTCTACAAAAACGTCCGCGATAGCATATGTCTATCTTTTATAGATTAACATACAATTGCCATTTTTATATTTCATTTATGCCAAGAAGAACGGGATAAGTAAGATTCCCAGGTAAGCATGTGCTGCCATACCATTCATTCGATTGTTATGGGGCACACAAAATTGAGTATCTCAAAAAACTCTACAAAAATGTCCGCGACAGCATATGTCTATCTTTTACAGATTAACACACAATTCCCATTTTTATATTTCATTTATGCCAAGAAGATCGGGATAAGTAAGATTCCCAGGTAAGCATGTGCTGTCATGGGGCTTTTTGCAAAAAGTTCAGGATATTCCCGGGAAGGTTATAGGAGAGGCTACAGGTTATAAGAGAGTTTTTATGCTCAAGAATTTCACCCTTAAAAATGTCCTCCTGTAGTGAAAAAACGTGAAAAATGTCGCTTTTTTGTAAGCTTAAATGGCTAACGCTGCCTAACCATAACAAATACACAAAATGATTGTACGCAGAATTGAATATCTCGACATCTCTAGAGAAAATTCCGTGACAGCATATGTTTATCATTTAAGGATAACTCACAATAACCATTTTTGTCTTTCATTGATGCCAGGAAGATCGGGACAAGCGCACGACGGGTATTTTATGGATAACTCAAAATAACGAATTTTGTCTTTCAGCTAATTAATGCCAAGTACATCAGGATACGTAGATTCCCAGACATTGCCGGGTAATCAGCACGGGGTATCTAAAAATAATAACGATATAAAAAATACAAATCATACATATTTTATAATTTGAGGACGACGGCTCTGAACTAAGAAGGTACATTTTAACTTCATTTGATTTGATTTTATTTTTATTTATTTTTCCTTATACTTATTCAACTAAATCCAAAAACGCATTGTCACATATTTAGATGTAGCAGCGCACGCCGGGTATTAGCTAGTATCTAATAAAATGTTATTTTTCTAGACGGTCATTCATATACGCGGTAACGGAATTGTTATATCTAATCTCAAAATTGCGGCCGGTCTAACTAGCATAAACCCCTTTGGAATCGCCCCAGAACAACTTGTAAATGCCAGATTTTTTAATATGTGTTTTAAACGGTTTTTACCGTTGCAAAGACAGCGAAACATTTTCATCTGTTCTCAAAGCTAATATATTTACAAAACATAGTATACACGTAGCTTTCATATCAAACCAAAATATTCGCCGTCTTTGTATCGGTAAAAACCATTAGAAAAAATTTTAAAAGTGTCGTATTTAGAGGTTGGTGTGTGACAATACGACAGAGATTATGATGGTCAGATCGGCCGCAATTTTGAGATTAGATATAATGACAATGTTGCCGCGTATTAATTATTAATGTAAGTTAGAGTTAGTTATTTTTTTAAATATTGATAAAATATGTGCAAGCAGTCGCGGTTATACATGAAATGTAAGTAAATATTTTTAGTTAATAGTTAATCGTTCAGCTAGGCCTCTCCAGCAAAACAATAATAATATTAATTTTCTAATAGAAATATATAATATTGTTAAATTAAACAATTTTCTTAAGGAATGACCGTCTAGAGAAATCACATTTTGAAAACATTTGGTTCCACTCTTTTCGCGCCAACAATACTTACAATGTTATGCATGTTCGATAAGAGTTCCCGGATGTGTGTCTTGGAACAACTCGAAATTTTAAAACATAATAACAATAGTTGTACACCGTTGAATGAAAGACTATTTTTTGCGAGTGGCGTATCTGTAGGAATGACATCACATGACGCATCCTGTAGATGTAATATGTAAAGGTGAAGATTTTTTAAGTAATATTTTTACTTTCATATGATCAACCTAATGATGTCCTGCTCAAGGACGTAACACGTGACCAATTTGTTTTTGTTTTTTTTTTGCCTTTTCTATAACTCTTATTAGTATATATGGTTTTAATTGGACGATTTCCATTACAGAAAGATTGCTATTCTTTTAGCGGAATAACTACTAAAGTAAATTCTTTTATTTTATATATAATACATTTTCACAAAGTTACGCCTGACTCTATTAATTATAAATAATTTAAGTATATTGTCATTCTTCTATTATGAAATTTTACCAGTTCGTAGGAGAGTAAGAATCGTGAGACGTTCTGCCACTAATATAAGTTTTTATCAAATACTTTAAACAAAGTTTATTATCTGAATATTGATGATAAAAGAGAAGAGACAAAATAAAGCACAGTTTAATTAAACGAAATATTAAATTTAAGTTGTTGATTACATACAAAACGAGCAATTAAAATAAAATGGTCACATAACAATAACAGAATAATAATTAAGAGAATAGAACACATATTTACAAGAATTATACTAGATTGAGTGCCGTGGTAGATGAGGACGTACAGATTATTAGATTTCTGAGCAAATGAGGAAAAAAGTATTAAACGATAGAGAATCGAATGGCAGAGATATGTGGAGGAGAATTGAATTGCGGTAGGTTAATTAGACGCAGGAAGGTGTTTTTTTAACTGATATACTTAACTTCGGTGGTATCTTCGACTATCCTTATAATTGAAAGAGTTTTTTTATAATTTTAATTAAATATTCCACAGAGAGTAAGAAATAGGATCAATTTGAACGAGATGTAAAATTAGGTATATTCCTCTTCTTACTTGGTATAGCCCTGAGTTTGTGAACGGAATATCTCTTGGGACACCAATGTCGTAAAAAGTACGATTCAACAGATTTAAGGGATTAAATATAGTGTGATAGTTGGTACTAGAGCTTGAAAAAGTAAACAATTTCTAAACACACCAAGCACATTGGACGTCCACGTAATCTCATGTAGTTTCTTTAATGGTAGACAGTTAAAAGAGACTCTTTCGTGAAAGTGTTCCCAGTACGTTACTACCCAGTTTATTTCAAAGCAGTTGAATTCCTTACTTACGTATTGTTTATATAGTAGCTATTTTTGTATCATGTACTCCAAAAGTTTCTGGTTAATAAATGTGTTACGCTAATGGTGTATCATGTGTTAGTCAGGTTATTTGAAATTGATTGGCTCTCATTAAGGAAACCAAATATTTAAGAGTAGTGATTGAATACTCATTAAATGACCATATTAGAAGTGAAGATATTGCAATATAAACCCTTCCTAGATAAAGTTAAATCTTACAGATATAATGGAACAAAGCCGAATACCCCTGTCGTGAAGCTGATGATGTTGATTGGCTATCATCTGGAAGGTAGTAGGCCTACTCTGTATAGGTTGCATGAGGAAAATAAGTGTTTTAGGATTTCATCTGTCATTAGTTCGCTGCGGCCTATATTACGTTTTAAGTTCTCCGGATACATTTTAACAGTTATTACTTCGATGACTGTGCATTTATTGTCTCTAATGAATAACCAGAAACTGTAATGTACCACGACCTTCGTTTCTTCATGTGTGTCACGTGACCAGTATCAACACAGATCAGGATTTTGCCGTTAAGCAGCAAGTAATCCGTTGCCCCATCTTGGTTAGCGGCTAGGAACGTGGTCGAAAATTGTTACGTGGATCTGGAAGGATAATATTCCGATGAACCATAGTATGTTTTAAACATGAAGTGGATTAATCAATTCGCTGAATTTAGGGAATAGGATCATACCATCTACTTATGACACATTCAACCTACCTCTTCCATAATTCTTAGACTTAATTACTTAGTTTAGGTTCTTGATAGTTTTTAAATGTAAAAATGTTACTATTACAAATTATAAACTTTTAGAATAAATGTCTAGAACTTTGGTTGAATTCTATTAGAAAAATTACGCAATTTACCATAATAATGAAGCGGAAATGTTGCGACTACCTTAGTTGGCGAGAATCTTACTTTGTAAATTGGAATTGTTATAAAGACTTGTTACAAGATTTTACACAGCCTAATATATGCATGTTCAATGCTCATTTTTATTATTATTTTATATCTTAAAAAGTAAAATAAAATTACAGATTAACGTAGACAATGTAATATCTAATCAAGATTTTATTATTCCTTATAACTTACTATATGCTTTAATTTTGAAGCCAATATGTGCGAATTCAAAGTCTAAGTTAATTTTTTATTCATTTGCATTATATGTTTATTGTAAAATCAATGCAATTTATTATATTTTATTAAGTTAATTGTGGTTAATTCAACATGGTTAATATTTCAGGGTACGGCGCACAAAGTGGACATCCAAATTTCGAGATAATTTTGATTTTAATTTGAAGCTTAGGAACGTCGAAGATGAAAACATGAAAAATATTTGCAGATCATCCAAAAACAAAGCTGGAAAATAACAATTTATAAAGCACTATATCCTATATTACCTGAAGGAAGTGGTTGCCATTGTGTTCGTGACGTCAGATTCGATATTCAGATGTTAGTCCAGGATGAAAACATGTTTTCTTCAATAGAGATGCGAAAATATAATAAATATTTTATTGTAATAAAAGTGCACTGCTATATTTTCAAATGCTATATTTCCAAAAGTACTTAGCAAAGAGTTTGAAATTTAATAAAAATCATGTTGTCACATAGACTTTGGTAAGAAAAAATGGTTTAACTGAATTGATTTGTCGATATTAATCGATAGGTAGAGTAACGGCAAGTTGGTCCTTATAAAGTATTCAATATAGATGCCACTTATTTATAACATAATCTTCAAAATTTGTAATATAATTTATTAGAATACATGTACGGGAGCAAATGGTTGGTACGGCCTGGAGAACGGTACAGATGCCGTCTCTGTATACCTTAATAAATCTCGAGTAACGCCACTGCGACTTTTTAGCAGCTCTGCCAGCAAGTCCTAATCCCACGTTCTCGTCGTGCTCCCTAACTTCAGTCATAATAGAATGTAGCTACCAGGATGGGATGAAAGGCGAGTTCTCAGTGCCTTAAATCTGAGACCTGTAGGCTAAGGGAGCAAACCCCTAGAAAAATAACCCCGGTCCTCCGTGTCTGGGGTTGGCAACCTGAATAAAAAATTATATCGCAACGTACTTCAGTAAAATATGTCAGCCGGATGAATTTTAAATATGACAAACTTAAGCTACAAAAACGGACCTTTGCTATTGGCACATGGAATGATCAAGGCTTGAATACTAAAGAAAAGAATGCATGTATAATAACCTAAAAGCGAACGTAACTTATTTTATTACTATAACCTGTGAATGTAATAAATAGAATGGAATTTAGACAATATTAAATTACAGGTATCTAAATTAATTATACTATATGTGTAAGAAACTAAAAGCTAACATAACCTAATTATGTATAAGAATAATTACTCAAACCCAATTTCTTTAGTGATGGTCCGCAGATTTTCTTCGTTTTTTTTATCTATGGTGATCCAAAGTTTCATTTTAATATCAAATTTATATCGAAATAGGGATTTCTCGTATAGTAAACTAGTGAAATGTGCATTATGTACTGCTTATAAAATGTTATTTTACTGTTTTTTTTCTGGACAGTGCGCAATTTCTTTCATGTTTAGTGGTCCTAAGCTTCATTTTAAAACCAAAATTAACTCGAAATTCGGATGTACAATTTTTGCGCCGTAACCATATTTTATAATTTAACTATTATGAAGTTTATGGGAATAACGTAAGGTCTTAATTCCATCAGATAAAATTATTATTAATAATTTTTATTAGGACTATTCCACACTAGAGTGGTTCTCCTTCAACCCTAGTGATTCGTGATCCAAGATTTCAGTCTAGAGCATCTTCTTCCCTCAAATCTCTACCTTCCATACTTCTCTACACTTCATCTATCCAACGTGTCTTGGTCTGCCTCTTCCACTTCTTCCATTAGCTTTCCAATCAAGGATCTTTTTGAAATGTTGTCTTATTTAATTCTTGTGAGATACCCATACTATTTGAAACGTTTTTCTTCTACTTTGTCTAACATTTTTTTTACTTGCATGCCTTCCCTTATTGTGCTGTTTCTGACATTATCCCATCTTAAAATTCTTATCGATCGCCTCCAAAAATCCATTTGTACTGCTAACAGCTTATTAGTTTGTTGTCTATTTACTGTAAAGGTTTCGGAACCATATAATAAAATGTTTTGTAACAGGGCTTCAAATATAGTTTTCGTCGTCCTTTGTATTATGTTTCTAATCCTAAGAAGTTGGAACACGAGTTGAAAGTGTTAGGAGACATCGCGGTAACAGCAGATACCTGAAAAAGGATATCAAAGACGACATATATAATGCGGTAAGTGAAATCAAAAACTGTTATTCTACAATTAAATCCATTATAGAAGAGGTCACGAATGAAAATATAAAGCTTCAAAACGAGGTTAGATGGATACAAACAGACGCGGAGAGGCGAAACGACAGCTGCACAGAGAGACAACTAGCGACATCTGTCGACCACATTCAGGAAACTATCAGCGCTAGCGGTATCAAGCCTCTACCGACATCAACCAACGACTCACCGGCAGGAGATCACGACATCTCAGCAGATACAAAAGAGAACTATCAGACGACATCCATCAAACTAATGCATAAATCATTCTCGGATAGCGAGTTAGAAGACAAGATAATGAACAAAATATCCCTGAAAGTAGAACTCATTATGGAAGAATTCACAACTAAAATCACAAACATGATAGAAAAGAGAACCAAAACCGAAAAGCCAGAAACCACACCACTACGCAGCACAGAACAGGTAGAACAGGCAATCAAGCCACAGGCAGTAGATGCCGAACTACGGGCAACTTCGAACCCCGATGCAGATACAGCATCAGAGGAAATGACCGCGCAAGAAAGAGAAAAAGACAACCAACTACCATGGATAGAAGTAGTCAGACGTAATCGTAGAAAGGCTGAAAATAACGAACCCCATCCAAAAAGACTTACTGCAACCCAGAAGGGCACCGCGCCAGCTAGCACATTAAAAGCAGCGGAGAAAAATATATGGTTCTACATTGGCAGGTTCAGCAGTGAACCTTCAGTATATGATATAACCAAATACATAAAAGAAAAAGGCATCGATAAAGAAACCGATTGTGAGATGCTTAACACAAGAGGAAACAATAGAGCGTTTAAAGTGGGAGTTCCCTTCAAATTTCAAGACAAGATATTCGATACAGACGTATGGCCAGAAGGCGTCACTTTTCGCTCCTTTCGGATCCGATTATAACGACCTGAACTGTATCCTCTGGAACGTTGAAGGGTGTGCGCTCCATAATGAAAAACCCAGAAATGTTCTTACAGGATCAAGACCTAATAGTACTTACAGAAACCTTCCTCCTAGAGCCCGTTCAACTAGAGGGCTACTACGCAATCCACGCATTAGCAAAACCCGGACAGGAGGGCAGACCCTCAGGTGGAGTCTCATGTTTCTACAGACCAACGCTAGGAGAAGTGATCCTTAAGTATACGGAAGAAAACACAGTGATCGCCGAGTTCCAGAATTTCACAGTTATCGGAATGTACATAAGACCTTCAACACCTACAGAAGCTGTAATAAACACTATCTCCAGGCAATACATCGTGCGAAACCTGACTCCCCAATAATACTCGCTGGTGACTTCAACTGCCGAAGAGACAAGCCAGACAGTAAAGTCACAGCAGTATTCGAGACACTTGAGGAAGAGGGCTTCCATCTGGCAACAACGACATAATACCAACATATATCTCATACAACGGATCCAGCATGAAAAACCTCATCTTCTACAGAGGGGAAGAGATGACAATAAAACAGGTGGAACATATATGGACACCTCTACGGAAACGCGTCCCAGTATATACAACTATTGCAACAAATAAGCAAAAAGAGGAAACCCCGGAAGAGCGTTGGACGCCGCGCCGAATCAATACAGAACTTCTTCAGAGGAAATTAAAAAAAGATGACGCCAAAACAACTAATCGAGCAAGAACGCGTTGACGAAACGCTAGATCTCATCAAAACTGCTCTTCTATCGTCCACAGAAATAAAACCTTGGAAAAAGGAAAGCAAACCCTGGTTCGATACAGAATGCTTCAAACAAAGGAAAGCTGCACTGACGAAACTACACTCATGGAGAGAGCTTAACACAGAGGATAGACTAAAAGAATACACACAAGGGAGGAAAAGATGCAGAAACCTAATAAGAGAAAAGGGGTTACAATTTGACAAAAAGAAGGAACTCGCAACCATAACGGAAGCGGAGATGTCCCCACACAAAATCCTATAAACAAGAAGATGCAAGTCACACTCTCAAATTCCAATGAAAACATGGGAAGAACACTTTTCCAAGATACTACAAAAGACCCAAATATCCGAAGAACGAATCCGGTATAATGTATCATATTTATATTATTATTATTATTATTATTATTATTATTATTATTATTATTATTATTATATTATCGTATCATTATTGTTATTACCCTATAAAATGTTGTTTGTACATGACATTTACATTGCTACATTTATTGTATCTTTAACTGTTTATAATTAGTATAGTGTATATCTATATTTGTCGAATATTTATTCGTATTTGTGCTGGTTGAGTGGAAGAGAGGGCCTTATGGCCTTAACTCTGCCAGAATAAATAAAGTATTATTATTATATTATTATTATTATTATTATTATTATTATTATTAACTGACTCAGCGCAAGAAGCATGGACACCAATATCATCGAAGGAAGTCTGGCACGCCTTCCAAGGATGCAAAGGAAGAAAAGCTGCAGGGCCCGACAACCTAACAAACGAAGCCCTAATGGACTCTCTACCAACAACTCTCGAAACCTGGACGGCGATGATCTACAAATGCATTCACTTAAGCATCATGCCAGGGAGTTGGAGAGAGTGTGACCTTCTAATGCTGTATAAAGGGAAAGGACCAAAAGACTCACCCGACGATTACCGCGGAATTGCACTGGAATGTGCACCTTTTAAAATTCTGACGAAGATTATACTACAACGTATCCTTCCCCAAGCCAACATATTAAGTCCTGAGGAACAATACGGATTTCTGACGGGAAACTCCACGATACAAGCCTTCGAGAGAGTGTTCTCCATCATCTGGGAAGCAAACAAGCACCGCAGGTGGCCACGTATACGCGGCTTTCATAGACTTCTCCATGGCGTTTGACAGGGTAAAAAGAAACACATTATTGGACAAAATCTCCAGAATACTGGGGAAACTGAACCCTTCCTTGAAACTAATTGAAAGTATACTGGCTTTAACCTACTAACCATAAATGACAAAATTAGTCAATCTGATCTCATAATACAAACAAAGGGAGTGCTTCAAGTGGATCATCTTTAGCCCATTCCTCTTCAACTTGCTAACCCACGACGTAGTCCAAGAAGTAGCATCACCGGAAACCACGGTCCTCCTCTATGCAGATTATATAGTCTTCCTATCGAGAAAAAAAATTAGCTCTTCAGACTAATCTGGATAAAACTACACAACTGGGCGCACAGGAACGATCTAGAAGTTAACACAAGCAAAACTAATATTATGAACTTTAGACGAGGAGGAAATGTAAACAGGGATGACAAATTCAAGTATGGAAATGCCCAACTAGAATTAGCCAACTGCTAGAAGTATCTCGGTCTAACGTTGCAAGTCACAGGAAAATCATTCACCAAGCACATCCAGGAAAGATTCTACTCAGCTATAAAGGCCACATTAGACATTCGAAAATGTCGAAAAGCTATAAGACTATTTCATATTAAGATATCACCAATAGTGTGCTATGCAATCACCACATTCTGGACTCGGTTAATCATAGCAAATCTGAAAAGCCGGAAGTGGTCTCAATTGCCTAACTCCGGAGAGTACTTAGGGTTTCAAAGTCAACGAGCTCCCGACTCATATACCATCTAACCAAGACTGACTTCTTCATCAGAGAAATAGCGTTAAAATATAACCTGCCACACACCCGTGCCTACAAAGCACAAGTAACAGAGAGGGAAGGAAAAGCAGAGGATATAGACCGCGGATTTTTCTGACCCCAGCGATGAACACCGAAGAATGGAAGGAACCAAACTTCTCTCTAAGACACGTGTTCACGAGGACCGTAATATATGGATTCCACTACAGAGTATGTACCATAAAAGGGTTCCACCTCGCATCAAAACCAGTGCCTCTGCAAGCTATGTGACCAAACATCTCAACAATACCACCTTATTGACTGCATAGGAAGAAGTAAGCCTTTAAAATTCTATGCTGATGATAATAACTTCCAGTAATTATATTATAATGTACACAGTGTGTTTAATAAATCTTTATATTCCAAAGCACTGAGTTCAACATACCAATAGTTTTTCTTCCATCAGTTAATCTTCTTTTAATTTTTGTAGTTAAATTCACATTTTCATGTAAAATATGTCCTAAATATTTTTTTTAAAAATTACATTGCGTACATTAGATTCTGAATTACATTTTAAATCATATGTTGTATATTGTGTTTTATTGTAGTTTATCTGTAATCGCCATTTTTTATTCTATCTGTAATATTCTTAACTTGAAAGATGCATCATACCAATCCACAGCAGTCATAAGGTGACGTACCATGTAAGCAGCAGCAGTAGCTGAGTGTGCATCAGAGAAAATGAATGTAATACATTTTATGTATTACGAGATATGTATTATTTTATTTGTATTTATACTTGTCTACGACACCACGCTTCAGTAAATATATATATCTTACATTAGCTTCAATAGCTATAGTCCATGATGGCTAACTTGTCTAGAATATTTCAGAAAGAGGAAGAGAGTACTCACCATCTTCTTTCTGACTCATACACATATCTCTTCACGGTGATAGAGGTAGGGCAGACACTCCATGTAGTGAACATAGATCAGTGGTGGCATTCCCTTCTTATAAAGATTCTTCCTGGCAAGTTTCTATGTCTTCATTTTCCTTTTCATCGTCGTCGGTATCGTCTAAATTTATTTCACACCGATCACTAATTTCGTCCATTAAACCGTCTGCCTGCCAATATGACTCTTCAATCTTTTCAATGTGTTCACACGCTCTTATCCAATTTTCTGCAGTCACTTTTAATAGAGCACACTGAAATAACGCATTCACGTCACTACTTTTAAATGTTGTGTTTTGTTTAGCAACATATTTTTTTACTTGAGCCCATATTAACTCGATTGCGTTTAAGTCGCAACGATACGGAGGAAGTCTTACTACTATGTGGGAGTGCATAGCCGCACCATTATCAATTTCAAATGTTCTAAAATTATCTGTTTTAATCTTAATCAAATCGTATAATAAAGGTTTTGTTGATTGTGGGTCAAATTCAATATTTTTTATTATGAAGCCAGGACTGCATTTCGGGTTTGAGTGTTCATGAAATTGGTGCCTTATTGATTTCTTTGGAATGGTAGGAAGCATTCTCCATACCAATAATACTGTTGGGAGGAATGTTTGGGAGTGTCTAATTCTCCTATTTAAGATCCTACATACCTCGATTCCCAATTATTTATCATCCCGTTTCCAGTATCTATCCTCAAACCATAACTTAAACACAAGATCACAACATAGTCTCTTACTTAATATACCGCAACATAGGACATCACATCACTCCATGTCATATACCACCTCCACTTCTCGCAACTGGAATTCCCTACCACAAGAAATAAGGGGCTGCCGGACATTGACATCTTTTAAAACAAATCTAAATTATATTTGCTCTAAACTCGACTTCATTATTATCCAGTGTACGATATATATATATATATATATATATATATATATATATATATATATATTATTGGTGTTTCCCGTATAATGTATCATATTTATATTATTATTATTATTATTATTATTATTATTATTATTTTATTATTATTATTATCGTATCATTATTGTCATTACCCTATAAAATGTTGTTTGTACATGACATTTACATTGCTACATTTATTGTATCTTTAACTGTTTATAATTAGTATAGTGTATATCTATATTTGTCGAATATTTATTTGTATTTGTGCTGGTTGAGTGGAAGAAGGGCCTTATGGCCTTAACTCTGCCAGAATAAATAAAGTATTATTATTATTATTATTATTATTATTATTATTATTATTATTATTATTATTATTATTATTATTATTAAACCAGTTCTTAAAAAGAGTGCTGTCCATTTCTTCGTGGTAATCCTTAGTTGATTTTGATTTGAATGTGAGAAGGGCGTTAGGAATGAAACCAGTAGAACATCCGGCGTGTAATATGATGAAGCGTTGACCTTTACCTATTGGAGTTTTTAAGGGGAAATCAATGTCATCTTGAGGCTTCCAAATTTTGCTCTTTGTATGGTTTCATCCAGGTAAATAACAGCCAATAGCCCGCAGTTCTCTAATTGTTCTTAAAAATGTAAATCTTTTTGAGACAACGGACGGCCTTTCCATTAAGAATTTCCTTCCTTGTATATTTTTAACATATCGAAAGTTGATTTTTCTAAGAATTTCTCTCAAACTACATACACTCCCATGGAATAACGTATCTTTAATTAGGGCAGTTCACATATCGTTCAAACTGGGAATGCAATCTGATATGTATAAAGAATACATAACTCGTTTTATAGCAGCTGCAGAGAATGAATCTATTATCGTTATCTTAGGTGTACTGTTAGGGGCGCTTCTTCCCAGGGGTTCGTACACTTGCTAGGGCCTCATTCTGTTTTTTTAAAATTTTACTAACACTGCGAGAAGATATACCAGTAGCCGCTGCAGTTCTTTCTATAACACTTGACACAGATATTGTTGGTTTTCCGTACTCCAATGCCTCATATTCCTCAGTGAAAAATGTATGTACTTTAATAATGATCTCCATACCGCCTGACTTTACGGCCTTCCCGCGTGTAACAAGACTGCCAACCATTATTATTACAAATACAAGCACAATACGCTATACAATATTTAAAGTTACAGCTAAACTTTCTGACTCAGAAACCATTTTGTTAAAATTTTAATTATACACTAATATAATATCTCACTCACTCCTACAAACTACAAACGATCTTTGAACCAGTTGCTACTGACAAAATTTACGTCAACAAAAGGGGCAGAGAGAAGTGGGGGTGGAGTTTTTCTAGCATTCCTAAGTAATTTTTCAAGGGTAGCCCATTGTGTTTTGCGAAGGATAGAAGAACAGATAAGGGAACTGTTCTCTATATGTATAGACAAGGACAGCAGAAATCATGCCAACTTAGTCCTCCTCCACTATACAACGCTAATTTACTATGGATTTTACTTATTTTCTAGAACACAAAAATCTGCAATACACTTATAATGTGAAAAGTGTTCTGTATAATATTATGTAACACTGCACATGCAGTTGTTATTGAATCTATTAAAATAGATTACTTAATGTAATTTGAGGGTAATAATAATAAGCAGTGAAAATTGTCATAAAAAGTAGTGAATTAAATAGCGGATATTATAGAACGATTCCATGAAATGTCATACCGAGGTGAAAATTTTGAAACTGACGCAGGAATAATTTTGTTGATGTAATATATATCTGTAAATATTAAATTTTATAATTCTATACGAAAATGTTTCAAGTGTGCATTATTTTAATATAATAATAGCGGTAGAACTTGTCATATTACAAACCTGAAAAAATACGCAAAATTTACTAATTTCTTGTTAAATGATTGGTCGTATGAATTCGTTTTATTTCACAAAATCTTTTGTTAAATCATACTTTGGTCCTCCTTGGTCGTAAAATTATAACAATATTAATATAGATTCTAATATTCTATACACCTTAAATGTGTCCTACAATTGTTAACTGTAAGTTATGGTCAGTCAGTTACAGAAAATGGATAAAAATTATTTTACACAACATAATAATTTATGGATTAAAATTTTCTCTTGGATTGTACGTCATCGGTACAAAACTAACAAAATAGTTTAGATGACATTTTCTTGTAAAGTCGTTATTTTTCCGGTTGGAGTCCCGTGACTGACTGACTTTTTGTCGCCTCACTTATATTGCTAATACGCATAACGCAGTCATTTGCTTGCTGGATTCCGCTGTGTATTAACATAAACATGGTTTAGGAAATCTGGTAGACTGTTCGGCTCAGCTGTTTCATAAAATAATTACTGGCCCTTCTTCTGTGACAATTTGAGCTAAAAGGCAGTCAGCGGAAGGATTTAAATGTAGAGTTTTTTTTTTTCGATGAGATATTTGTTTGCAGATGAAATGTTCCGATTATATAAGTTAATATTTTTGAAATGCGGATTATTTTGAACTAAATTAATAGTAGAACATGATCTATTCGGAAACCTCAAAACACATGCAAAATTAAACGAAATTTTATTTTACGATTTCACTGTATAAATTTGTTTTGTTTCACCGACTCTTTTATTATACCGTATTTCGGTCCTTCCTGATGATAAATGTAATAATAATAATTGTATTATAACATTCTAGATAATTAAAATGCGCCCTATAATTATTAAGAGTAAGCTACAATCAGTCACATAAAACATACAAAAATTATTGTACACAATACGATAATTGATGGATCCTAATTTCCTCTGGGATTCTACGTTATCGGTACATAACTAACAAAAACGTATTAACGACATTGTCTTGTAAAGTAATTACGTTAATTATATTAATTACATTTTTATATTTTTATTAATGGCATTTAAATAATTCCTCATTATGCGATTCTTCAATATGTATGTTATTAAGTGAGTGGAATTAAAAACATGTGCGCGGTTCTTATGTGTTAGAAAATGTGTGTGTGGGTGTCCTTGAACTTGAAAGGTTCTCGCATTAGTTTGATCGTTGACATGTCATGTGTGTCGTATTATCGGGGATCAACAGTGCGGTGTTGTCACATTGTGCTAGCATTCATTTTGTGAAACAGAGTCATGCTTGTTGATTGCAAATACAGTTATATCATATGAAGTTTCTTGTATAAAAAATACAATTGGCGTGGAGTATATGTGATTAAGTATGTATAACCTGTAGTGTAAAATAAAATTATTATTGGGTGTAGCGTTATTGGAAACCCACAGAGTGAAAAACATATGACAACGCTGTACTATGTGCACCTGCTGGAAACAATCAGTCATAAAGTAAGATTTCGCGCATTGTAAGAGATTTCTTGCGATTGTTTAGTTTCAAATAGAACTCATGTCAGCAATATCATTTGTAATCAGTTGCTTTGAAAGAATTATAACAGAATTTTCCACATTTAAATAAAAATTTAATAATTTGAATACTGTACTTTTTCGTTAATTTTTTTTTTGTCTTTATAATTGAGACGCGTGAAAGTTAATTTTAGTGTTCTGGAACGAACAATGCAAATTCCATAACGGCATCTTATTTATTTTAATGGTTCAATCTATTAACAGCATCAGATAAATTTTGATCAGTTAATATCTTCTTCTTCTTCGTCACGCTCTACGACTTCCAGTGGAATGTCTTGGCCTTCTCAACCAGTTTACGCCACTTCTTCCTATCTTGTGCAGTAGATTTCAAATCAAAAATCCCCATCTCTCTCAAATCTTCAATTACGTCATCTTCCCATCGATCCTTGGGTCTTCCCCTTGGTCTTGTTCCCTGTGGCTTCCAATTCAAAATATCATTCGGCAATCTTCCCTTTGGCATTCTTAGTGTATGTCCAAACCATTGTAATCTTGATCAGTTAATATGGTTGTAATAAAATTATACTCATATTAGGCATATTTAACTATAGAGAAGGCCCTTTGTTGTTAAGAAGTTGATATTTTCTTTATTTTGTGAAATTTAAAAGATACATGGTAACCAAGTTAAATAAATTACACTATCTATTTAATATTTTTGCAGCATATCAAATTGTAATTTCCTATACATGATAAAAGGAGTGAAGTTCTTTATTCATCTCCATATTATCCCTTTTTATATTATCCATCTACAGTAATTCTGTCCGAGGACAGGTCTTTTAATGCAATCATAGAATTTTCACGCTATTCTTGCAGCTTTACTAGGGAACTGTAGATGTGGTAGCTGCCCATTGCTTTCCACACCGGTGAAGGATGATGATGATAAGGATGATGATGGTCATATGGTTTGGGGAACCGTTTGGGCCTTAAAGATTTCTTGACATTTGTTTTACATGTGAGGAAAAACCCCGATAAAAACCTTACTCAAAAAAACTGTCCCGACTGGGGATCGAACCCGGGCCCGCTGCTAGACAAGGCAGCACGCTACCTCTAGACCACAGCGGTGGGCTTATCTATTATAATTTCATACTATTTTGTAATATTTGTATAATATTTGCAGCTCCAGAATATTAAAGTCTAAATAAAATTCAGATAGGTCAGTCAGTCACAGAATGTAGTCAGTCAGTCACACATCATATATTAGGTTATAACTCTGGTCTTAATTGTGATTTTTGTTTCGTTTTTTATTGAGAATGTAACTTGAAATGTGTCCTCCAAACGGTATTTTGGAAAATTGAATTAGTAATCACACTTCAGAGAATGATGCAGATGAACATGTTAAGCTGCATGATCAGTTGACATATATGTCAGTCAGTCACAAATACTTTGATAGATAATAAATAGCACTATTTTTCTTCAAAAGTTGTATATTTAAGTACAGTCTTAACCATACACTATTCCTCTATCAAATCACGTAGATAACACCCCTAATTTCAATCAATTGTAATATTTATGCAATCATTTTCCTGCAAAAGTGTATTGTAAATGTTAGTCAGTTACATATGGAATTACTCTATATTAATAAAATACATTTCTACACTTGGAGAGATTAATATATATTTCAGAATTACTTACGAAGTTTTTAACTTAATTTTATATAAAATACAAATTATATTTTAACGATTAGGTATAAGAGTAACATTAACTAAATAGGCCTTAGGCATCTATGTTTAGGATTTCATATAAAATATCCCCCATAGTAGTTTACTTGAGGCACGACTTTCTCTAGACCTTATTTCCTAAATGGAGAATAAATAATGATTCCTTAATATAAATAATCGACAGCATATGAGGAGGGAAACAGCCAAATAATCATCCTACATGGGTCATATTATACCCTATCTACTTGTAAAACAAATGCACAATTATTATTATTATTATATTAATAAAATGATAACATGTGACCCGTACAAAATGATTATTATGACTGAATTAATTACTAGTTATGAGTAAACAGGAGCTACATATGTAACGAAATATTTCCCATTTGAAAGAGACGACAATGATGGCTGGACAAAATGCAGTAACTTAGGGAATCCTTTGGCCCAAGAATTTAGCGAGAGTTCTTCTCAGAAGTGAAGACGCATAATAGTTAAGCCAAAAGTGACGAAATAGTTAATTCACTAAAGATTTACATACGGGGAAATTCAAATCTGGCCTCAAATAATATGTTTTACTTGCATCTCTGAGTAGAGTTATAGGCTCTATAGGCTTTGTTGCATACACGCTAACAAAGTAATTAACAACGAAGAAAACCGGCGGCCTAATTTGCATACACTTATGCACACAACGTACTCGAAAATAATAGGTCCCCAAAATCTTGGTGAAGTCACTACCTATCACTTCATCGTAAACCCAACCAATTACCACCCCATGGATAAACTAACCAATCAGTACATTCGTTATGTTGGCCTGGTCAATAATTTGTGAAGGTGGAAGAACATGGTTTACGTTATAGATGTAGGATACATACTGAAGCCAGTTGAAAACTCTCATTTGGAAAACCTGCACATGCTCTTGGAAGACATACTGTACACCGGCATTTCAAGCACGGTACTCGCATCCGCAAGTCAACCTCTGAAATTAGATACATAGTAATCTTCTGAAGTAGTCAGCTAATTTATGGACTTAGAACATTTTTGTAAACAGCAATTAGTAACTTGTAAAACCGAGTGAACTAATGGACTTTCTTAAAGTGAACTGTATCGCGCTAGTTGATTATATTGGGAATTGACATTATTAATCAATGGTTAGCAATTCTTTCACAGATTCCACCACCGAAGTTAGTGATCACCTTTAAAATAATGCCGATCTTAATTTTTAATGTTGTGAATATTTAATTCCAAGTGATATTATATTAATAAACATCATTAAAAACTACTCGACGATAATTAATTCTGCCCGACGAAGTCCATGTGTATACAGAGAAGAAAACCTCACGCCTATCGAAACATTTATCCGACTAGACCAGAGCGCCCAAATTCCTCAAGTATTCGAGGAATTACATTGTAATCCCAACCAACACTCAACCCACCATAACCTACCACCCACATACAAAGGGCCTAACTAAAATATGTTATACTATAAAAAAATAACATAAAAAATAATAATATATATATATATAATATGTTTTTCACGGCTTTTACGTTTTCTTCTTAGAGGCTTTGCTTTTACCAATATCTGTTTTTTATCAAATATATTAATTGATACAGAGCACCCCACGCTTTGATGGTAAAATTATGTTTCTTGTAGATAACTCTAGCTTTATTCTAGATGTGTTGGACATGATTTTTTTTTGTTGACCACTTTAATTTTATCCGAAGCGCGTTGCGAATAAAAATTATGTTTCATTTTTTAGTTCGGTTTTCTAATAAAGCTTGTTGTTTTAGTTTTTCAAACTATTATTTATTATTTATTTTCTAGTTTAATTGATTGTCATAAACCGGAATCCATGGAAATGTAATTGCGTACGATTTTTTTATTGTCTACGCACAAATATAATTATGTATATATTTTAAATTATTATTATCTAACATTATTATAATATTTTTGAACATTTTAATATAGGTAAATAGTTACAGTTAGTTGTATCCTTCTCATATTTTTGGATAAATTACAGTGTGGTAAGTTTACAAAATTGTCATGAATATTTTATAGAATAAGATAAAAATGTAAATAACTTTAAATTATATACTATTGTAAAATGAGTTAAATGTAATATTCTTATAAAAAAATCCTCTGGGCCGGATTTGAAACAGCGACCTATGGATTACTGAAATTATATACCATTGCAGTCCACCGCTCTAACAACTGAGCTACCAGAGGATATAATATTAATTTCTTCAACGATGGACTAAAAAGTCGATACGTCCGCAACCTATTATACCGGTCTTACTTTTTTTTGATGTCCTGATGATTCTGGCTAGGATCTTAGAAACTATTTATGAAATTATTGTATTATCATAGGGTCTTTACAAGTAAACAAAGTTTCAAGTCGATCCAATAATTTTTAAGTGCGTGAAAATCGTGTTGAAAGATTCCGTTACATAGATAGATACAGGTCAAGCAAATATAAAGCTTGTAAAAATATTATTAGTGTTCATCTTTCTTGATAGTAATATGTATAAATTTTACCAGCAACGGTTGATAATGTAAATATTTTAGAGAGTGGATGAATGATCAAAAATGTTCAAACAAATAAAAAGATGGAAGTCTGGTACATGATATATTTTATTTCATTCGTGGGAATATTTTTGAATGTCATTTGTTTTTTGAACTTCACAGTTAATAAGTCGAGTCCGAAATGTATTCCACTTTCGGTATCTCGTAATCTTTGAGGTCTGGCCACTTCATTTGCCAATTATATTTAAACAGGTGTATAGCCCTAAACTATATATGCATGTAAACTAAGTTATAAATGTAATATTTGTGACATATTTTACGTAGTGTCCTTTACTCTGGTGTAAAGCCATGCAATGTGAAATGTAATATACTGTAAGCCTATAAAAGCCTGTCAACTATAGTATACGGTTTTAAAATAAACATTTCAATTGAAAAAAATTGCATCATAAAATTCATGAGAAAGAGTAAAGTCGGTGCAGTATTCTAAGCATCGCGTCCAAAATAAATAAATAATTGTGTAATATAAATCTGAAGTTCTAAATAAAGTATGTTAATCCGGCGATTCCATGAAATACAATCGTATATATATCATTTTTTTTAAAATATTAACGTAATTATTCTAGGCCCTCCTTGTCGTGGTGGAGTGGCTTGCGTGCTTAAATGATCCTGATAGCTATGCAGGCGGTATCATTGCTGCCGATAGGGTTACCGTGCCGGACTGGTCGAAGGTGATAAACCAGACGAAAAAAGTACCTTGGTCGAAAGAGTGACGATCTTTCACCGTAAAAATACAACCGTCCGGAAATGCGGACATGGGTTCCACTGGGGTAAAATTTTCCGGAGGTCAAATAGTCTCCCAATCGGTTCTCCTGGCGGGGACGACTTCTGGGAATCCATGCCAAAGAAATACGTGCTATTATGCATAACAGAGACGTTTGATGTCCCAAATCCTTTCAAAAAATGTTATACTGAAAAATATAAAACTATTATTCTACCAGTTATATTATATGGATCGGAAACATGGACACTCACTTTAAGGGAGGAAAGGAGATTACGAGAATTTGAGAATAAAGTTCTTAGGAAAATGTTTGGACCAAAGAGAGATGAACAGACAGGTGAATGGAGAAGACTACATAACAATGAACTACATGGTCATTATAGGAAGCCAGATATAATAAGAAGAGTTAAGTCTCGTAGACTGCAATGAACTGGGCATGTGGCACGAATGGGGAAAGAAAGACGTACATGGAAGCTTCTTGTAGGAATACCAGAGGGAGAACGCCCAGTTGGTAGACCAAGAATGAGGTGGGAGAACAAAATGAACTATGATTTGGGGGAAGTAGATTATACAGGAAATGATTGGAAAGCATTAGCTCGGGATAGGGATATATGGAGAGCGTATGTCCGCGCGGCCATGAACCTTCCGGTTTGATAGTGCCAGTGAGTAAGTAATTAAGTAAGTAATTATTTTGGGCAAATAACCTGAATAAATAAACTGTATACCAGTGCACATTAAAAAAATAAATAAATAATTTAATTAATACAATAGCAATAAAGTGTTGTTAATTTTTGTTCGTTAAGGTTCACTATTATGTTCAATGGTGATAAACTTTAATCGAAATTAGTTTCATAAAGGACAATTATAGGGAGACAAGCCATGTAGAAATGTCAATGTATTTCTGAAGCCTCGAGCCTCCCGCTTCGGCTCGAAAAACACACATTTATCAAGAAAGGGCTTTCAGACTCGTAAAGTACAGACATCTAACAGAGAGAAGTTGTACTAACCGCTCTCCACACGTTTCACATCATCACAGTCAATAACAATGCTCGTATCAAGCTTCCTGACTCAAAATAAGCACCCATAAGAGATCTCTAGCTTTGATTACATTATTTAAGTTACAATACTAAGATTTTCATTGTCTTTCATTGACTGGCCAGTTCTAATGTAATTAATTATTTGAATGTGTGTAATTTGAATGTAATTCATTATTTACATCAGCTGCCACTTAAATGGCAATATTTAGTGGTGACAGGTGTTCAAAACATTGTATGAATATCAGATGCCGAGTTGTTGGTGTTCTCGTGAGAACAAATACCTATACTATAACATAGTTTATCGTAATAGTTATAGAGTATATATATATATATACTAACTGGCCCGGCGAACGTCGTATCGCCTTTAAATATTTTTACGTTAATTTTTCCGATGTTTTAATAGTAATCTGCTATTCGGGGCGGAAACAAATCCAACAAATCAAAGATCATAAAAAACGGTCCAGCCGTTCTTGAGTTATAAATAGCGTAACTAATCCGACTTCGTTATATATATATATATATATATAGAAGTCCCGGCCATGCGTTGTTGTGGCTAAGGTATACGTTAAACTGTGTTGTAGTAAACTGAGAAATCTAAATCAGAAAGTATTTGTTTTACACAATTTTTTAGTTCTGGTACGTTAACTACACCCGGTATAAATATGGGTGGTGGTTTATGTGGAAGTGGTTTTGTTGATTGAGATGAATGTATGTTGTCTGCATTCTCAATATCATCCATAAGAGTATCATGAGGATTATATACATTTATTGATGGAATATTTTGAGGAGGCTTGCTGATTTCATTATGCTTTCGTTTTTTTTTCTACGTACTTGTTGACAGTTTGGATTCTCATCATCATCAAGAAGTCTCTGTAAAATGATATCATCTTGTGATATATTATAGTCATCTTGTTTTTCATTTAATTGAGGCATGGATATTGTTTCTGTAATATTAGGCATATTATTATAACTAACAGACTTACTTACAGTTCTGTTATTCCGTTCCTTAAGATCTTCATATGTTTTTAAATTGACATTCTTCTTAAATGTAAGATTTATGTCACATAGGCCTATACCAATTTGCGGAAATTCACTTGATATCTTATCATTCATGGTCTCTAGAACTGATTCGCCATATAGTTCAATGTCCCTTCTGGGTCCAGTTAAATTTAAATTAAGTTGCTGTCTTTCAGCCAGATTACTTAAAACTAATACTTACACACGAAATTAATATTATTATCAATATATTGAAAATAAAATAAACACTGAACATACTTAAATTATGAAATAATCAATATTTGTAATTAAAATTCGCGGTTGCAACAAAAAGTACAGCCACCTGGTTAAATAATAAACCAATTACCTTACACCGTCATCTGTTAGAATCGTATGGAACTCACAGATAATTATAACTCTTTGTTAAATAATAAACAAATAATTTGCAATAAAAAATAATGCGACTATATATTTAGTTATAAACAACCGTAGGACTCAAGTTGGATCAACAGCACACAGTGTGCAAAATTGTATTAAAATCGGTTCAGTAGTTTAGGATTACATCGCGGACAAACAACGTGATATATATATATATATATATATATATATATATATATATATATATATATATTATAAAAACGGATGTTGGTACATCTGAGGTTAATAGACATCTAAACCGCTCACAAATAATTCTTTATGAATATTACTATATACAGGTTTTCAAATATGGCGAGTGTTAGCTGTTATTATGCTCTATAACCATTAAGTGAAGGAGTTTACCTCACAGAAAAAATTAAAAATCACTCTAGCGGACGCAATTTACGATGTTTCACAACGGAAGGTAGAATATGCTATTAAATAAACGGATGTAGATACAAAAAATCAGAGAAATCTGAAATTTAAATTGGGAGTTTACTACAAATCCCAAAATAATAATTGAATAAAAATCACCATATTAGACAGCAATAAGTACATACGTATGTGGTGTTTTAAGGTACAGCCAGTGTTTAGCCGCTATACATTATGCTCTAAAACCAATATTAGCGGGAGCTCACCTCAAACAAAACATAAAAATAAATATTTAGCCATAGTAGCACACGACGAGTATATTCTAGTATCATATAATGAATAAGATGAACTACATGAAATGTATATTAATACAACTTAACCAAGCAGATAGCAAACGTAGCATAGTAGCACACGACGAGTATATTCTAGTATCATATAATGAATAAGATGAACTACATGAAATGTATATTAATACAACTTAACCAAGCAGATAATCTGCGAATTGCATCTTTGGAAAATACATTCTTATAAACAAAAAACTTTCTTCATGTATACAAGACACGAGAGTGTATAGAGGTAACGATGTAGGATCAGACCATTGCTTACTTATGTCTAAATTTAACCTATTAAAAAGATGGAAGAAGTTAAAACCTAGAGAGTTTATTTCTAAAGGAACATACAAGGTACATATGTTAAGAGAACATAGTGTTAAATACCTACATCAAACAAGAACGAATAAATATGCTGAGGAAATAAATGATCAAACATATGGAAATGATATAATTTTAATGTGGGAAATATTGAAAAAGAAGGAGGAATTATACGTAAAGGGGAATAGGTATTTGGAATGAAGACATAGCGGAAAAAATAAAGGACAAAAAACAAGCATATTTTAAATTTCTACAGATGATAATATTGAATAAAAACGAAAATTAGCAATTGTTAAAAGAGAAATTAGAAGAATAAAGACAGAGCATTGGGACAGATATGTGTCGAATTAGAACATGATGTACACGGACACCAATCTAGAGCATGTAAAGTAATTAAACACTCAAATAAAAATGGAAAGGACAAAATAGGTTACATCCTGTACCTCTTACACAATGGGAACAACATTATACATATTTGTGGACAAACATAGAAGAACAAACAATAGCCTTAAGAGAAAATGACCCAAATGTGGATGGTATTAGGTTTGAAGAGTTAATGTTAACAATGCAAAATTTTAAAAAGAAGAAATCGCCTGGAGCTGATAATTTAAACATAGAATTATTCAAATGTGCATCGATTACATTTATTGTTAAGTTTCTTGAATTTATAAACCATTGCTGGAAAACGGGTTCTGTTCCGGATGAATGGATATTTAAAAAAAGGAAACAGAAGAGAATGTACAAATTACAGAGGAAAAGTTTATTAAATTCAGCTTATAAGATATATGCAACAATTGTATCATATAGAATAAATAAAATAGCTGAAACAAAATTACGTGAGGAACAAATTGGATTAGAATAGGTAGGTTAACTATAGATTGCGTTTTTACAATGGCCCAATTGATAGAAAAAAGAAAAGAATTTAATTTACTCACGTATATGGTTTTTGTTGATTATACTAAAGCATTTGATAGCGTAAGTAGAAATCAATTATGGAACATGTTAGAAATGAAAGTAATTGCTCAACAACTGTCATTCAGAGTTTCAGGTTTATATATAGAAACAAATTTTAAAATAGTCTGCGGAGATATAATTAGTAAACAAAAATAGAAATAAACCAGGCAGTAAGACAACGGTGTCCGTTGTCACCGGTATTATTTAATTTATACTTGCACCATGTCATAAATGAATGGCAAGTATAAATTAATATAAATGGTGTACTGACAACTCTGCTTTTTGCAGACGATCAAGTAATAATGACAGCATCAGAAAATGCTTTAGGAAATTCCTTTATACATTAAATAGTATCTCGCTAAAATACAATTTCAGAATATCTACATTTAGAACAAAAATATTAGCTCTGAAAGGAAAATGTTCAATAAGAACAAAAATAGTGGTATACAATGTAATTATAGACCAAGTTCAGAATTTTAATTATTTGGGTTGTCATTTAGGTAATGACAGAAATTTAGATACACACACTAAAATACAACGATTCAATTATCTATGTGGCACAATTAAACGTACTTTATTGAAAAAAACTAGAAAATAAGCTGTTTTAAAATTTTACAAAGTATTGGCAGTTCCATCTCATATCTATGGATGTGAAACCTGGACATTAACAAATACAGATAGTAAACAAATAGAGCCTGCGTAATTGAGGATGTTGAGAGCAATAGCAGGATACCAAAGGACCGATAAAAAGTAAAACGAAGATATAAGAAAATAACTTAATATATTTAATATCTGTGAAAGAGTAAAATGCTATCAAAATGCTTCCCTTGAGCACGTATTACGAATGAATGAACAGCGAATACCAAGAAGAATGTATAATTATAAACCAAAAGGGAGAAGATTGTTGGGAAGACCATTGAAGAGATGGGAGGACCAATTCGACCTATAATGAGATCGGAACAGGCCATTGGGATTAATCCTTGTAGTTGTTGTTGTTGATGATGATGAAAACTACAGTCGAGAAACCTTTATATCATAAATTACAACAACATTATGAAAATCATAATGATTAAAATTTGATCAGTTCTGCGCATCAAATATAAACGAAAAAGTTGTACATAGCGATCACATTAATAAAGGGTACTGTGGAAATCATTATGAATTATGAACACGACAGTTCTGCCTCTGGAACTCCGGTTTAATTATAGATTTCCCCAGTAAATATTCATCTCCGGATTTAAACGGTGCACATGGCGCAACAGTAATGACCGCCAGCTTGTAAAATAAACTAAATGCAATTTCCTCCAGATATAATGCATATAAAGAGCATCCTTGATTAAATTAACTGCAATAAACTGCACGGTGAGTAATTATATATACACAATAATTGGAGGTAGTATAATTATTATATGGGAGATGTGAATAATTGAAACAGGAGGGCGTTGCAGTGTACGAGATCAATAATAAGCGAGGTGAGGCTAATTGGTGTGCCTCACAATAACTATGTGAACTGCGTCATCTGTCCGGCTGTGATACTGCCAGAGAACGTCATGGTACCATCATCTGCTCCAATCAACACTGTTGCCATACGCCAAAGCTCTTAGCTTTCTCTCAAATCTCCTGGAAGAGAGAAAAAGATGGAATGTCTCTTACTTTGAATGACCTAATTCCGTGCGCTGACACTGGAGATACGTTACAAAGCTTCAGGTAAATAAACTGTGCCAAGGAATTCATTCATACCCTAGCTAAGTCCCTCTGAATTCAATTACATTAACAATAAAAACTTAATTTGGAGGTGATTAAGAGCTGAGGTTTAAGCATCGTTTAGTTAAGAATGGGAATATACAATAGACATTTGGGAAATATCTTGAACGTGGCAATAAAATTTTTGTTCGTCATATTTGCACAAATTATAACTTGCCTTCCATTTTAAATTTAATGGCGGGATTCAAACCTCATTAACGCTGAAATGTAAATTAATTCCTGTATAGCACCTTGGGAAGAAGAGGACAAGAAGTGTCCCAATTGAGTTAGAACTGCCATATGTTAGAATAAAGTTTTACAAATTTATTTATTTGTGGTCACAAGCTAGAAGATTAAGACACGATCAAATTGTGTCCACATAAAAAAATTTAATTTACTATACCGCTTAAAACTTTAGATGTGAATAACTCTAAATTATACTTTTTACACTTGTTGCCGTCTTCTTCCCAAGGTGCGATACATGAAAATACAGGATAACATGAATATTTTTCAAAATTACTATATTTACCATTTATTTACATGAGTTTAAATCACCACTATGCTATTAATATGTCCTCCATTCTCAAACCATATAACTTCGAATTCAGTAAACAAAACTCTACAAAATTTAATTCAATCAAATATTGTAATTTGATCAACGAGCAAAGATACTAGACACATTATGTTTGAGACGCCATAAAATTACTACAAACATAATATTTGAATTCGCATATCACTGTTTACATTATTACATTACGAACACTAAAG